>JAADYH010000882.1:0-13098 GCA_023338125.1 Phytopythium aichiense | reverse complement strand
TTCGACCAATCCGTGATGTGTTTAGTCGATTCGCGGCCCAATCAGAGGAGTCCTCGGTTCCAACTTCAACGCGATCATCGTCACCATTGCCCAGTACGCTCTATCTCGACACGCATTTCCGCGGAAACCTCTCGCTTTCGGACACCCCGAAGGGATGATTGCTCGTCTCATTGAAAGTGTCGTTTGCCGTCTGGATGTGATGAACACTGACGTGTGCCACAGCAGTCCCGCTCACCTCGAACTGACTTGCATTTACTGGTCCTTCCTGGGTCCGAATGCCTCCGAGAGCACCTGCTCGAGCTGCTGCTTGTGGCGCTTGGACAGCCCCACGGCGCACGCCGCCAGGCTCTCACGACCGATGAACTCGAGTTGCGTGGGCGTCTTCTTCTTGCCCTTCTTGCCGTGCCTCTTGCCCGTCAGCAGCTTGTCCACGTGCGGCTTGACGTACGACCACGCGCCTTGGTTGAGTGGCTCCTCCTGCACCCACACTAGGCGCTCGGCGTGGGAGTAAACGCCCAACTGCTCCGCGATCTGCTCGAACGGGAACGGCGCCAGCTCCTCGACGCGCACGATCGCGAACTCGCTCGGATCCTCGGCGCGAGCCTCGCGCGCCTTGATCAGGTCGTAGTAAAACTTACCGGAGCACAGGTACACCGACTTGACCCGAGACGCGTCGGTGACGGAGGTGTCTCCGATCACAGGTTGGAAGCTCTTGTCCGGCCCAAGCTCGGTCAGTGGCGATGCCGCCTCGGGCAGACGCAGCAGCGTCTTGGGTCCCATCACGACGAGCGGCTTGCGGAAGTCGCGGAGTTGCTGGCGGCGCAGCAGGTGAAAGTAGTTGGCCGGCGTCGTCGGGTTCGCCACGATCATGTTGGTGTCGTGCTGGTACTTGGACCAGTTGTCGGTATCCTCGGCGGAGGACGGGCCAAGCGCGGGCGTGTCGACCAGCTGGAGGAACCGCTCAACGCGCGCGCTCGAGTGGTCCGGCCCGGCGCCGTCGTAGCCGTGAGGAAGCAGCAGCACGAGGCCCGACTGGCGCATCCACTTGGATTCGCCGCACGCGAGGAACTGGTCGATCACGATCTGCGCTCCATTGAAGAAGTCGCCGAACTGTGCCTCCCAGATGACGAGGTTCCTTGGGTTCTCCCACGAGTAGCCGTACTCAAAGCCCATGGCTGCCAACTCGGACAGGTTGCTGTTGACGACACTCAGCGACCCGCGCGCGTCCTTGAGGCCACGGAGCGGGAACACGAGCTCCTCCGTCTCCTGGTCCGTGAGCGCTGCGTGCCGCTGGCTGAAGGTACCGCGGCGGCAGTCCTGACCCGCGAGTCGGACCGAGTGTCCATCCAGCATGAGCGAGCCGAACGCCATGGCCTCTGCGGTTGCCCAGTCGACGCGCACTTCCTCCGGGCGCTTGTCGTTGGCTGTCAGCATCTTGAGGCGCGCGGCGATGTGGGTACGCTGCAAACGTTCGTGCGGTCGCACACCGGGAGGCAGCGTCACAGACTGGACGCCGATCTCGACCAGCTTGTCCAGCGACAGACCCGTCGTCGGGTTGAAGTACAGGTCCTGCACGCTGGGCTGCTTCATCTCGGTCCAGTTGCCGGCGAAGGCGTCGACAGTCGTCGGCGAGTACTCCGGCTCCTCGCCGGTCGCCTTGGGCGTCACACGCTGCAGCTCCGCTTCCAGGTGCTCGTTCATACGCTGGAGCGCGCGGTCCATGCTCGCAGGCGTCAGGAGGCCCTGCTCCTGCAGCTGCTGGGCAAAGGCGAGCGGGAAGCGCTCGGCGCGGTCGATGGCTTCGTACAGCTTGGGCTGCGTGAACCGCGGCTCGTCCACTTCGTTGTGTCCGTGGCGACGGAACGTGACGAGGTCGATCACGATGTCCTTGTGGAAGGCATTGCGGTACGCCACGGCGATTCGGCACGCGCGGATCACGTCCTCGATCGACTCGCCGTTCACGTGGACGATGGGAGCCTCGATGCTCTTGGCCACGTCGGACGCGTACCGAGTCGCGCGGGCGTCGCGGAACGTGGTCGTGTACCCCACCTGGTTGTTGACGACGATGTGCACCGCGCCGTCCGTGGCGTAGTCGGGCAGCCGCGACTGCGCGAGCGCCTCGGGCACGCAGCCCTGGCCGGCGAACGCCGCGTCGCCGTGCAGCAGCAGCGCCATGGCGCTCTTGCCGGCGTCGCGCTTGGCGCGCACCTTGCCCTGCGCCACAGCGTTGATGATCTCGAGATGCGACGGGTTGTGCAGCAGCGACACGCGCACGGACGACGCCGGCGCGCTGGCGCCGCTCGCCGCGAAGTGCTTGTCGACCGACTGCGCGATGTGCGAGCTCACGTCGTCGACGCCACGGACGTGCGGCGGGAACTCCGAGTTGCCGCGCACCTTGTGGAAGATCTTGTGCGCTGGGTACTCTAGCAGCGCGACCAGCAGCGCGAGCCGCCCGCGGTGCGGCATGCCGATGACCACGTCCGAGGTGCCCGTGTCTGCGCACGCGTGCAAGATGGTGTTGATGGCGGGCAGCATGGACTCGGCGCCCTCGCCAGAGTAGCGCTTGAAGGACGCGAACTTCTTGGCCATGAAGTGCTCGAACGCGTCCGCCATGAGCATCTGCGTGTAGGCGTTGCGCAGGTCGGACGGCTGGGCCGCGAACTCGCGCGCGCCGCTCTCTACGGCCCTCGCGAGCCACTGCTTCTCCTGCTCACTCGGCAGGTGCTCGAACTCCCAGCCAGCCTTGCCGCAGTACGCCGCGCGCAGCTTGTCGAACAGCGCGCGGCCGGTCGTGTCCGTCGCGGCCGCCGCGTCCGGCACGGAGCGATCGAACAGCGCCGCGAAGTGGTCGGGCTGGAGGGATTCGACCGCAGCGGGAGGTTGCCGGCCCAGAGGGTCCACGTCCGCCTGCAGGTGCCCATGCTGGCGGAACGCAGCGGCCATGGACCGCGCAGCGAGCGCCTCGAGCGACGGCGGCGGGCCGGACGAGAAGGCGGCGCTAGGCACCAAGCGGCAGCGCGCGGCCTCCTGCGTGGCGCGGCGCACCAGCTGCCGGTGCACGCGCAACATGGCGCAGATGCTCCTGCTTTAGGTGCCGGCGGTGGGGAGGCAGGGAAGGCGGCGGGAGTGCCGCGCGGCTGGCAGGTTGGCGAGTGGCATCCGTGTGGGGAATGTCAGGATCGATGATGTGGGTATTTCTGTGAATGTAGAGAGTTGAGGGTCTGGATGTGCAGTTGAATGAATTTTGCATTGACGATCTCGCTCTTGATATACTTGAGCAATTGGATGTTATTATTTTTTAGATGTATTATTCAAGCATGTTGATATGACCTATAAACTAATCGTAGTTTATAATTTCGTATTCATGGGTGACTGCAGGATAAATGATGCGCGGCGAACCTTCCAATCTGGGTGATTAGACGGTGGGTTTTTAGCTGACCTCTAAAACCCGATATTGTTGAAGTTGCGAGCCGGACGCATCGCCGCCCCACATTTTGCGGCCGAGTGATGCAACGTGGTGACGCCCCATGGGAGCTCGTCGACACTTGCAGAGTGTTTTGGACAACCAGCATTGACGTATATGGCGACCTTATTTCTGTAGCGCCGGCCTCTAGGCGTTGGGGCGATGCACCTTTGCCAGCAGCGTGATGACCTCCTCGCGCTCGTCGTGCGCCTCGATGCACTCGATCAGAGGGTGCGCCAGATCGTCTTGGTCTGCGTCCAGCAACACCTCGACGATGGGCGTGTACCCGATCTCTGGGCGTCGCGCCCGGGCAAGGAATAGCAGCACCCGCCACTGGCTGTTCTGCGCGAGAACGCGGAGCAGGATCCACCAGAACTGGCAGGGTGACACCTTGTACTGCTCGGCGCAATCGGCGGCGAGCAGCAGCGTGCTGGTGTGGTTGGGATACAGCACCACGAGCTTCTGGATCGTCTCGATCAGCGAGCTGCCGACGAAGTGCGCGACTTGTAGGACGGCCTCAAGCTTGCGCTGGGTCTCCAGCAGCGAGATCATCTCGTCCGTCATGACCTGGTTGAACGACATCCGTGCCCGTGCCGAGCAGGCCGTGTCCAACTCTGCCTTGTTGGTGGACACAACCTCCGAGAGGGAGAGCGCGCTCTCGTCCACCCCGCGACGCATCGCTTTGGACATTTCCTCCAGACGCTTGAGTTTGACCGGGAACGCCGTGTCGCTGTACGCCAACGAGCCGACAAGAGCACCCGCCTGCGCGTAGTTCCGCGCGAGCGCGGCGGCTCGAAACGCACGGTCGACGTCCGACTCGGCTAGCTTCTGCTGGCTCATGAAGAGCCGAAATGCGCGTGGATAGACGCCCAGCACGCCCAGGAACTCGTCTCCGTCTCCGAGGCAGCGCTGCAGTTGCAAAGTGGCCTGGTGAATCGACTCACTAGAGCTTAGCGGGTTGGAACAAAGCCCACACAGCACGGCTTCTTCCCGAGTTGATGGAGGTTCCAGCTGCTTGACCTTCAGTACTGATGAACCCGAGCTAGCCAGGCCTTCGCGCCGAACCTCGTCGATCTCAAGCTCGTTCTTCACGTCGATCGCCAGTGGGAACGCACTGGTGGCACTGCCATACAGCACGTCGACCTCCCGCACCCAGTGCTGCAGCACGAGGTGCGCCTCCTCGCGGATCGCGTCGCTGGTGCTGTTGTCGGTGGCCAGCGACGGCCCGAGCTCGTCCTCCATGATCGCCACGCTCTGCTTGAAGAGCGCGTAGAACCCGCCGGTGCTTGACACGTACGCGTCCTTGTCGAACGCATCGTCGCGCTGCACGAAGTAGCTCCACGCCGCCCCCATGGTCGACACCTGACGGATCCTTGGCCCGAAACGTCGTTGTTGTGAGGAGTGTACCCGGAGTGTACCCAGGGTACACTCGTCAGGAATCTGATTCAGAAATGGTACCACCAAAACGGCACTTTCGTCGGTCATTCGCTTCCCCAATGAGTTTCACTTGGAAAATCAAAGGGAAAAGACGTCACCACACCGGGAAGCACAGGGGGGAGACGTCGACACCTGCGGGCCGACATGAGGGTCTTTGGCGCGCGAATGGCGGCACGATTGCGCGCTAATACACTGCGGACGGGTGGTTTGGTTCGTGGGGGCGGTGGTGGCGTGGTTGGCGGCTGGCAGCGCGTCCAAGGCGGCGCTTTCGGCGGGAAAGGACGTGGAAGTGCGCTTGTGGCGCTCGCTGGCGCGGCGGTCGGCGGCGCTGTGCTTGTAAGCGCGACGGATGGTGCTGACTGCGACGCGCAGTCGCCCGTGCGGGTCACGATGCCGCCGCTGGAGCGCCGCGGGCGGTACGGGCTGTACAAGGAGATCGGTCGCGGTGGTACGGCTGGCCCAATTATGGATGCCGGGTGTGAACGGGCTGCTTGATCGGACTGACGCTCGGTATCCATCCGGATACGTCATGACAGGCTTCTCGGTGGTCCGTCTTGCGATGGACATGGACACAAAGCAGGTACGGCGAGGTGGTTGGCGGTCCGAGTGACTTTTGGACATCGCGTGACGGTTGAACTGCTATATTGCGGTCAATGCCCAGCTTCTTGCCGCCAAAATCTTCGATCCGAAGGCTGCGTCACTGCAATCCATCCGCTCCGAGGTAGTGCTTCCAACTCCTGCTCGCTTCGTTGACTTGGGGCCTGACGCACTGCTCTCGTTCTCCCACCTCACTGCTGTTGCGCCATGAATTAATGCGTTCTTTGCGCCAAGATCTCCATTTTGCGCCACCTCGGACAACACCAGAACATCGTATCGCTCCATGATGTGTTCTTTTCGGACAAAGAGACCATCATGTTCACGGATCTAGTCCAAGGCGGCGAGCTCTTCGACTACATTGTCGATATGGTGAGCAAGCAATTCGTCAGAAATGGACGCGGCAGCAGCCTCCACTAAAAGTATTCACTGTTGTGCAGGGCTCCATTTCCGAACAGGACGCGAGCAACTTACTTCGCGATGTGTGCCGCGGGTTGGAGTACGTCCATTCGCTTGGGATCTGGTACGTATACACAGCCGAGGCATGCATATCCACGAGGCTGCTCCATGGCATCACCGGTCTTCTTCCCATGCTGACGATTCCAAGCGGACTGTCGTGTATAGCCACCGAGATCTCAAGCCAGAAAACGTTCTGCTGTCGAATCAGTCGCCAAATGCTGACGTCAAGATTGCCGTAAGTATCATGGCAACGCTTTGATCTCGTGTCTCCTTCCGAGCAATGCGCTCACTGATAACCCGGATGAATCTGGCGTGCTGAGCAGGATTTTGGACTGAGTCGCCATCAACGCTCCAGCGACCAGATTCTGGAGGCGCATCCCAACGGAACAATGTGGGCTTGCTTATGCCAGTGTGGGCTCAGCGCAAAACAGATGCCTAACTCGGTGGTTGGCGCCTTTGATGGTGATCAGTGCGTATTGGGCTCCTGAGATCATCAAGCGCCAGCCTCAAGACCACGGCGTCGACATGTGGGCGTTTGGCGTCCTGGTAAGCGATATCTCGCATCACTTAACTCTACCCGCACCGCCATGATTTGAACAACTTACACGTGGTTATCCTCCTTGTTCTTGCAGGCGTATATCACGCTCACAGGTGTGCATCCATTCGACCCGAGGGGCGACCGATCCGATGCGGAGATTGTGACAGAGATTGCGAGTGGTGAATATGATAGTACGTCGTGCAGCTGACGGCACTGGCGATATTTGCGACCTTGCTGACACCGAGATGTGTGCTGCAACAAAACAGCCAGCAACCGCTGGTATCACGCACTCTCGGACGACGCCAAGGACTTCCTGGCGCGCCTGATGCACCCTGATCCGCGCAAGCGTCTCACCGCAGCCGACGCGTTGGCGCACCCTTGGCTCCGCGGGCAGACCAGCTCAACAGACCCTCTCCCAAGCGGGCATGCTGAGCGGCTGCAAGCCTATCAAAGACTGCAGCAGCTCCGTGCCAACATTTTGACGGTCATCATGGGAGTTCAGCACGCCAAGTTTGAGCAGAAGCAGTCGGAGATTGTGCGAGCAGAGGGCAGCAACCAGGTCCCGCGCACGTCCACGGTCAACATGGACATGTTCAAGGAGGCGTTTATGCTCTTCGACAAGGATGAGTCCGGAGACATTGACCGCGACGAGCTGCAGTTGATTCTCCGCTCCCTCGGTCAACAACTCTCCCGGTACGGACTCGTGTTGGCGCAAGACCATTACCCTCCATTGCATTGGAGAGTTGTAACGAGAATTGTCCGTTGCACAGATCCGAGATCGATGCGATAATGCGGCAAGCCGACATTGACGGCGACGGCAAGATCTCGTACATGGAGTTCGTGACCATGATGAACCAGCGATTGTTTCGGCGGTGAGACTCGTGCCTTCCGCATCTCGTTGCTCTTGCTGAACATCGCTAACATACTCTGCGACTTGGTTGTCCCCAACTCAGAGGCGAGCTGACCGCTGCAGACCTCAAATCAGCCTTCCAGGTGCCTGTTATTTGCCACGCCGCTCTATTTGCCGTTTACTGACACGAATCGGCTGTCGGGTGTAGATCTTCGACAGCAACGGGGACGGCTTCATATCGAGCGACGAGTTGGACTACATGCTGTGCCTGCTCAGCAATAAACAGCTGACGAGTGCCGAGATTCACGGCATCATCCGGGCGGCCGATAAGAACGGCGACGGTAAAATCGACTTCCAAGAGTTCTGCTCCATCATGCAGGCGCGGCTTTAAGGACTGAAGACGGAGGTGTGCAAGGCAACTTGAGACAGAAGATCCAAATGGGCAAGTCAATTTCCTGGTGCTGTACTTGCCATGACACCTCAAATCAAGATCATACTCACTTTCGCGTCCATGGCCCTGCTAGAGGCGGCGCCATGCCCTGCAACACACCGTGCTCAGCAATAGTAAAACGCGCCGAACGCCTGCCCGAAGCCGCACGAGCCGCCCTGAACGAAGCGCCCGCGACGAAACCAGTAGTCCATCGGGTAGCGCCAACCGCACTGTGTGCTCGGCCCACGACGGTAGCAGAACATGGTGCGGCGGTAGCGGCGGCGCAGCTGCTCCTGGAGCTGGGCGTTGCCCTCCGCACTCTCGAATGCCTCCTTGTCTGACTCGGTGAGAGGCTCCTCCTCGCCCGTGAGGAAGACACCAGGCGGGAGATTGCCGTTCGCCTGCTCAAGCGAGATGGTGTCGTCACTGACCGCCGCGACGTTGCTGGAGGCGATGGCGACGTTGTTCTTGAACACGTTGTTCTTGTTGACGACACCGGCGACGTCGTTGAGAGCGGGCGTCGACCCGATGTCGACACGGGATGATTCGGCGGTAGTGGCGAAGGCGGAGCAGAGCACGGCTCCGAGGACAGTGACGATGGTGAAGCGGTTCATGCTTCCTTGGGTGGGTGGGGGTGGCTTGGAGCGGCTGGTCTTGAAGCTAGTGGGCTGGAGACGGCGCGTTGCAAAGTGACAGAGCTGAGGAGAAGCATGGACGACTGCAGCAGCTGTAGCGAGACGTGGAGATCTCGTGGATCAGCTCGAGAGAGCATTTCGGGGAGCGCTCCTGGTGGTCGACACAAGTTGCCGTTGAAGTTGCCTCGTTGATTGGCGGGTAATATTTTGCCCCGACGATATGATTGGCATAAAACCGTGTAGATGTGACTTGTGAACGTGGATGAACCGATCCGATGCCAGCGGCAAACGCATGAAGAAAGACACGGTCTGCATTCGATGCGAGGGAAACCGACGGTCTCTATCCCCTCGAAGCCTCCTCTTCTCCACGCCGATGCCCCGGTGGCGCGTAAAGGTGGTTGCGTCGCGTCGTTCGCTCGTACGGCGTTTCTTGAAGGTGCAAAGGGCGGAGCACGTGCTTTTGCCTGGTGCTGCGACACGGTGCTTCCGCCTCCACCAGCGCGCCGTTTGGAAGCTTCTAGTTGCGCACGACACCTTCTTCGCGTCGCCAAAGCCCTTCTTGACGTGCATCCCTGTGGGTCTGAGCAGAGCCCACGACCACATGATTGTGTCGATTGGGGCGGCATAAAGCTGGCGTTACGGCCGCCCTTATTCTAACCTCGTCCAATGAGAAGCAGCCCTACCCCTGTTCCGCCCCAGACCTTTTTTACGTATCCAACCGTATTTGCGTCGTTATTTGCGGGCGTGAGACAGCACCTACCCCGCTTTTCCGCGGCACTCCCTCACTTGTCCCCAGTATGCCCCGCATTTGCACCACTCTCTCGTCTTGTTTCCCGTTTCCCTTGCTGGCCTTCCATACAAACGCCAAGTCATTCGACAGCACCGCAAACCACCGCGCAACGCCCACAACCGGAAAGAACGCGCACCCCAAAGCCCGAGGACGATGGCGACGGACGTGGCGGCGGACATGGCGATGGCCCCGGGCGCGGTGGACGCCCAGGCGCGCAAGCAGCAGAAGCAGAAGGCGGCGGAGAGCCCGCGCACGGACGCTGAGAGCGGCGGCGAGTCCTCGAGCGCCGCCAGCAGCCCCAGCGCGGCGGCGGGGGCCGGAAAGGACGCCAAAGACGCCAAGGAGGTTGAGGACGTGCCTGCGGCCAAGCCGGCGCGGCCGCCGCCGCTGCAGCTGGTGCAGCACGACATTGACGACGAGGCGAGTGACAGCGAGGAGGAGGAGGAGGAGGAGAACGAAGGCGGCGAGGAGGAGGAGGAGGATGGCGAGGTGGTGGACGGCGCGGACCTGGGCACGCCGCTGGCGTACGGCGGCGGTGGCGACTTTGGCGAGGACGACGAGTTCGCGTCGCACGCGTTCTACGGGCCAAGCGTCCCGGGCGACGACGCGTCGGCGCGCGCGCTGCACGGGCTGCGGCGCGTGCACATCCACGACAAGCCGCCGCGCTTCTGCAGCGAGCCGCCGACGCCCGAGGGCGGGCACGTGCACAGCGACAGCAGCTGCAGCACGGCCGGCAGCGCCGACAGCGCGTCCCTGTCGCGCCGCACGTCGTCCAACGGCAGCGTGCTGAGCTCGGGCGCGGACGCGCCGCCGCTTGGCCCGAGTCGCTCGCTCTCGGAGGCCGAGCCGGCCGGCCACGCTCCGCACACGTTCACGGTCACGTTCGAGGAGCCCGTGCTGGGCTTCCAGACGAACGTGGTCGTGTCGCTCGAGAACGAGGTGGTCGTCGAGGTCGGCAACGTGGAGCGCGACGGGCCGGCGCACCGCGCGGGCGTGCAGCCCGGCGACTGGCTCGTGCGCGTCAACGGGCAGAAGCTCGAGAGCAGCATGACGCGCGAGCAGGTGCTGGGCGTCGTGCAGGGCGCCTCGCGCCCGCGGGTGCTCGAGTTCGAGCGCGAGTTGCCGGCTACCGACGGGCACGCGCGCAGCCGCGAGCACTCGCGCCACGACAGCGACGGACACGCGCCGCGCGGCTCGTCCAAGAGCACGGAGAGGAAGGCGGCGGCGCCCAAGCAGCTGATGGGCCGGCTGAGCTCGGCCGTGAGCTACGGGTCGTCCATCATCGGGTCCAAGTGGAAACGCAAGAAGCCCGTGGTGCACCCGGACTCGTTCTGCGACGGCTGCGGCATGGACCCGATCGTCGGCGCGCTCTGGACGTGCAGCGTGTGCTCGAGCTTCAACCTGTGCACGGACTGCTACGGGATGGGCGTGCACGGGCTGGAGAACTCGGAGCAGACGCAGCTGCTGAGCGAGGCGCTCGTGGCGTACAAGCTGCAGAAGAAGTGCAAGCACTTCACGCCCGAGTTCCTGCTCTCGCTGCGCCGCGACGTGTGCAAGGGCCGGCCCGACAAGTTCGAGTACATGGGCGGCTGGATCGCCGAGATCGTCAACGGCACGGCGCCCAGCAAGATCACGGTGCGCGGCATCGAGGTGCCGTCGCTGCCCGCCTCGGCGCGCCAACGGTTCGTGGGCAAGCTCATGGGGCTCGTGTCCAACCGGCGGGACATCGAGGTCAACATCGAGTGGCTGCCGGACGACTCGGCACCGCGCGCGTCGTGCTTCGGCCCGGACGAGCCTACGCTGGCCGAGGGCGAGGCGCTCGAGAAGCTGCGCATCTGGATATCGGACAAGAAGACGCGCACCACGTCCCCGTTCGCCTAGACGTCGCGCCATAACAGTAAGCAAGTAATAGGATCCGTGTGCAAGAGAGAGCGAGCGTGGGCACGTGACGAGCGTGCAGTGCAGTGCACGGAGCGGAGCGCCAGTCGTCAGCTGACGCCGCCACCGTGCAGACCACCTGACGACTCTCGGGCTGGTCATCGGCCTGGCGACAACTCGAGAGGGAGACGCACGCGCGAGTCCGGCTCTGACAAACGCCGAGGTGGCGCTGGTAGTAGAGAGCAGTCTCTCCAGGTCCATGCCGCCGCCCGAGCTTGACCGACGACCGGATGGGCCTCAGCACATCAGCAGGGCGTTGTCTGCACGTCGTGAGGCGACAGGAAGCGCAGAGGGCGTCGCGTGTCAAGGGATGGAGACGGAGGGAGACGCATCAAACCTACAGGGGAGGAGGAAGTGATGGAAATGCTGGAGCTGCTGAGGAGCGGCCTGAAAGGGGAGCTCGGCGCAAGCAGGCTGAAGGCGTTCGAGCGGGGCAGCCATTGAAGCAGGCAGAACAAGAACACGCGAGTGGAAAGACCGGTAGCCATGCGTTGCAGGGAGGCATCGCCACTCGCGTTCACAAAGCCGAAGCATATCGAGACTCGCAGTGTTTCATCGAATAAATATGGGATTGGCGTTCGTCGCTGGCTATGGTACGGGGTGGAGGGACGGGAGCGGAGGCTTCGACCGCGCTCGCTCACTCGTCCCAGAACTCGGACAGGTTCTCCTGCGGCAGCGTGCGCGAGGCGCGCAGCACGAGCATCTCCTCCCGCTGCGGGGCGGCCACGGGCGACCCGGCGCGGTCCATGTCCTCGGCGACGGCCACGCCCACGTCGGGGCTGAACCGCACGGCCCTGCGCTTGGCCGTGGAGGTGGACGTGGAGGTGGCGGACGGCCGCAGCTCGAGCGCCTTGAGCTCGTCCAGCAGCGCGAGCCGGCGCGCGGCGTTGGCCTGGTCGATGACGACGCGGCGGCGCTGCAGACTCACGTTCTCGGTGGCCGCCTCGATCTTCTCGAGCACGCCCATGGCGCGCTCCCAGTGGTTCTGCACCATGAGCAGCACCGCGTGCTGCCGCGACTTGTGCAGGAAGGCCAGCGCCTTGCGCACGCCGGCGCAGCCGCGCACGTCCGGCCACGACGAGGCGGAGGACGAGGCGGAGGACGAGACTGCGGACGCCGGGACGGCCGCGGCCCACGACGAGGACGCCGACTCCATGCAGGCGCGCGGGGACGAGCCCATCCAGGGCTTGCCCACCTTGGCGGCCGCGAGATCGGCCTCGTCCCCAAGCGACGGCCGCGCGCGCTTGAGCAGCGGGGACGGCGCGGGCAGCACACACGACGACATGGGGGAGGCGAGTACCGTGGATGCCGGAATGCACCAGTCCGCAAGTTTACGAATGCAGAGGACGGACCGCGGACCAAAACCCCGCCACACACACACACACCCTCCCCGTGCGGTCGCAAAGGTGGGATGAAGGAAGGTGGCCGGCGCTGCGGACGGGGTCCCGTGATTAGTCTCCGCGGGGCGTTCGTCCCCACCTGGGCTGGAACTTGCGGCTGTCCAGTTCCGCGACTTGCCAGGGCGGCGGGTGACACACTCGTGGGGACGGCGCGCACTTGTTTTTTGTATGCGCGAAGTGCGACGCGGCCCGGTAGGGTTTCAGAAACCACAAAGAATGTGTGGGGCGGACCGACTCGGGGTATCGGTTTGCACGGGGCCGCGGCCACCCGCACGGGCTCCTTCCGCGGACGCAGCTGGCCTCAGCCCGCGTCCCCACGGCCCCACGCGGCTCTGTCTGTGTGGACCGACCCGACTTGGGGACGTTGGCCCATGGATCCCCGGGTCAGACTCGGGATGGGGCGGCGGCGGCGGCTCTTCTCTAGGCGTTTCGGTTCGTCCGCGATCGCGGATGGCCGAAAGTGATGACTTGATGTCCCTTTCGGACGCGGACGGCCCTCAAGCTGCGGCTCAACGCCTCCTTCCTGTGCACCAACGCACATCCCGAGTGTCAATCCCCCCCCCC
>JAADYH010000881.1:0-13107 GCA_023338125.1 Phytopythium aichiense | reverse complement strand
CCGGATAATGTGGTGCTTCTTCAAGTTCGTGAACGCGCTGCTCACATTCGCCTGGAACTTGCGCATTGTCAGGTTTCGAATGTCCGAGGTCGTCTTGTACACCCAGGCTGGCGGCGACCCCATGCCGTCGGGGTACACCCGCGGCTGCTTCGTGCTCCTGGTCACATAGAGGCTCGCCAAGGTGATGGCGTTCGACAGGCCTGTCTTGTAGTAGTGCTCGACAGCTCGGGTGTCGGCAGCAGCCGATACTTGCGAGCCCGGCAAACGACGAGCTTTTCGTTCTGCTTCAATGTCTTCAGCGTCGCCCTCACTCGACTGACCGCAGCATCGTCTCGGACCTGGCCTTTCGTTAGTGTGGCCAGATCCTTCTTGCACTCGACCATCTGATGGGCGCCATCGTACCTGCTGTCGTAGGCGAGCACCTTGCGCGCGTGGTCGGCAGCCGATGTCGGCCACGAGGTGGTGTGTGGGAACACGGCCAGGTCCTGGAGCGTGCGATCCGACGGCACGATACTCGGTGTGGTTCGTAGTGTGAACCACGTCGAGCACCTGTTGCCGTCCTGTTGTGGCCCTTGGTTGGCGAGTGCATGTCGGACGCCGTGGCCGAGCACGTCCTCGAGCTGCTGGCGTCGGTGGGGAGGGAGCTTTGACAAGAGGGGCTGGTCCTCTCGAACCCGACCTTGCAGTACGAGTTTGTACAGTGCCAGTAGAAGGTCGCCCAGCTCAGCGAACGAGCAGGTGTCGAGCTCAGTCAGCATGCGGCTCACGTCGTCGTCGGCCATCTCGACGGTCAGGTCCCGCAAGTGCGCGATCACGATCCAGCCCAGGCGCCACTCGAGGACCTTGAGGTGCCTCCGGACACGGAAGAGCTTGCGCTGGTCCGCGTTGTGGACGAAGAGGACGACCCGGAGCTGGCGGGCGACGTCTTCGAGCCGTCGGGACAGTACCACCCACCCGTGTGAACGAGGGTGCGGCGGAGCTGGTGGCTCGACGACAGGCACTTCAATTGCAGCTGGCGGCGGCTCCACCTTGACAGTCGCAGTGGTTGCCGTGGCCGTCGTCACCCGTGTGCGTTTGGGAGGATTGTCCGCGTCCGGGGGCCGCCCCCGCTTACTTGGCTCCATGCTGGCGGATTGGAAAATGAAAGCAGTTGACAACAGGTTCGGGCTCCCAGACGTTGCGGTTCCGTGCATCTTGGCTGTCCCAGTCGCTCCAGCGAGGTCCGACACGATGGATGCAGTCTTCGAAGCTGATTCGCCACTCGAGGATGTTTGGAAAATAGGCGATCCTCATTTTTCAGCCCACGTGGTACTGATAAAACTAACAGGCAATATTGGCTATCAGCCGGAATCTTACACCATAATATGGACCACTTCTGAACCACAGTATGCTGTCTTCGACGTTATTGGAAGAAGTGGGGCTGGAAAAGAGGATGGACTGATCGAGCTGGGACAAAAAGGGTGACTCATTGACGGCTGAATCCATCTCGCTTTTGAGTCCAGCTGAGTCGGAGACATTCCGGAGGTGGAAGTGAAACATGAAGTGGATTCCAAGCAGCATGCAGTTCTTTCGCTATAAATACAAGTGATGGGTGGGTTCATCCAGAGAGCACGCGGCTGCGGCGCGGCGGTTGCGGTCGGCGCGGCGCTTGGGAAGCGAGGGGAGAGGCACAGAAGCACCTCCGCCTTCTGCGCTGCTGCTCCACGCGCTGGACGCTCACGCCGGCACGATGATGGAGAGCGACGTGACGGCCGAGTACACGACGCAGGCCGCCAGCAGCGCGAGCAGCAGCACGTGCACGCCAGACGCGGACGCGAGCAGCGGGATCCGCGGTCGCTTGCCGCCAGCGTTGAGGACGATGTGCTCGCCCATATCGATCTCGGGCAGCTCCGACAGCGGCTTGTACGAGATCTGGTACTTATTGGCCACCGCCGCCGTCTCGGCGGGCTGCTCGGACGCTGAAGCCGCGCGGTAGTGCGTCAGATACGTGAGCGCGTTGACGACGTTGCCCAGCACGAGCGTGCCTGGCGGCGTGACGCCTCGCCGGCGCACCTCGGCGGCAATCTCACCCAGCGTGCTGCGGATCGTGAGCGCGTCCGCCATGGTCGCCGAGTGGATGATGGCAGCGGGCAGGTCGCTCGGGTAGCCCCGCTCGTTCTGCAGCGCAGCCGTGAGGCCCTCGATGCGGCCGATCGCCATGAGGAACACGGTCGTGCGGTGGTCGCAGTACTCGGGCAGGTTCGGGTACCGGTCCTGCTTGCCGTGGCCCGTGCAGACCAGCACTTGGTCGGCGACGTCGCGCATGGTCGCGGGGATCCCGGCGCTCATTGGCGCCGAGAGCGAGCTGGAGATGCCGGGGACGACCTCCACCTCGAAGCCCGCCTCGGCGTAGATGACGGCCTCCTCGCCGCCGCGGCCGAACATGAAGGGGTCGCCGTTCTTGAGGCGCACGACGCGCTTGCCCTGGCGCAGCGCCTCAAGCCCCCAGGCGTCGAGCTCGGCCTGCGCCAGGTCGGCCTTCCCGCAGCGCTTGCGCGCCACGCGCACCTCGCACGAGGCGATGGCCAGGATCTCGAGTGGCACGAGCCGGTCGGCCAGCACCAAGTCGGCCTGCTGGATCGCGCGGAACGCCTTGACGGTCAGCAGCTCCGGGTCGCCCGGGCCGGCGCCAACGAGCAGCATCTTGCCCGGCGTGGAAGACGATAAAGCGTGCGCCATGGCGGGGAGCAGGGAGCGGGGAGCGCGAGGCGGAGAGAAGCAGAGTGCGCCAGAGAGCGAGCAGGTGGCGGCGCCGCTTTGGTCGCACCGGCAGCCAGCAGCTTCTCCTCTTTCGCAATCACTTGTGTCCGCTCATCATATTGATCGCTTTGGTCACTCATCTGCCGTCGTTCTAACAGCCAATCAAATCGCAGCGGTTGAAACGGATGGATAAATTAGACGAGACAATCACTCTCGAAACGGTGATTTCAGGATGACGCGGACTCGGTCATCCGGTGGTGGGGGTACGTTGCATACCCTGGGGGTACGTTGCAAAAGTATCCATTGCTCACGACTCGTGAGCAAGCGAGCGGAGCGGTGTCGACAAGCGCCTTCATCGACGCTTGCTGCGGCGAATCCCATGGAAGCACGCACTGTTGATACCGTCGTTTCTTCGGCGCGCTTCGCTGCTTTTATACGAGCGCACACCGCATTTTGAGGCGGATCGCTCCCCGCCAGTCGCCGAGCGATCACATGGGCAAGCATGCGGTTCCTGAAACGCGGGGGTATCGGGTTACGCGGGGGTCCGACCCGGAAATCGGGACGTGGCTCGGATCCGGCGTCATCATTGGTTATTCGTCCGCCCAATCACATCGCCGGAACGCGCCGAGTCGGCAGCGTCACGAGGTTTTATCTTGTGTTTCAAGGTTTAATGGTGATTGTGCAACAGGCGCGGTCGGCGCAAAAGTCCCACCTTGAAGCTGTCACTGCGGTCACTCGCCCGGGGGACCCCGCAACGGCCCTCACCACCCGAATCTTATGCCGCCGACTGACAGACACCGGATATGCGCGCGGGTGGTCGCCGCCGCTTTGGGCATTTCCCAAATCGGGTCGCCCAACTAAGAAGAAAGGCCTGAGGTGTCCTGCCTTTCTCGAAGGGGAAAGCTCGCACCCGACCTCCATCCTCGGCCCCATACACTCCATCTCCGGATCAGCCGCATCGGCTTTCCCGGTTCCCCCGCCGCTTCCCCCGCTTCGTCCCCGCATCCCCCCGCCAGCAGCATGCCGCCGGTCGCCGCGGTGGAGGAGGCCGTGAGCCATGTGGCGTACGCGCTGAGCGACTTCTCGTTCCTGGTGCAGCCCGTGCCGTTCGGCGCGGCGCTCGAGCAGTACGTGGTGCGCGCGCGCCGCAACGTGTTCGACCAGGTGGGCAAGCTTCAGGAGGGAGCCTTCGGGCAGGAGCTCATCGAGCAGGCCTATGAGGCGTCCAAGCGCGGGCAGTTCGTCACGCTCTTCGCCTCGTCGCCCGCGTCGCTGCTGCAGATGGTGCCCACCATGTACAAGCTCAGCGCTGCGCGCCTGCCCGCCGTCGTGCACGTCGTTGCGCGCGAGCACTCGGACCTGATGGCTGTGCGCCAGACGGGCTTCGTCATCCTCAACTCGCTCAACGCGACCGAGACGGAGGACATGGCGCTGGTCGCGCACGTGGCCTCGCTACGCGCCAACGTGCCCTTCCTGCATGTCTACGACGGCGACATGACCCACAACGACCTGCAGAAGAAGGCCGCCGCCTCGGCCAGCAAGTTCAACAACTCGCTCGTCTCGTACGAGCGCCTCGCGGACCTCATCGGCCTGACCAACACGGCCGGAGGCGCCGCTGAGTTCCGCCAGCTCGTGCTGGACCAGTCGGCTGCGTCGACCGAGGGCGACAGCGACGCGGACCTCTACTTCCAGGTGTCTCCGGAGACCATTGCCAAGTACAACGCTGCGCCGGCCGTCGTCGAGCAGGTGATCCAGCAGGTGTTCGCTCGCAAGGGCTACCAGCTCTTCGAGTACTTTGGCCACCCCGAGGCGGAGCACGTCGTTGTTGTCATGGGAACGGCCGCGAGTGTCGTCAAGGACGCCGTGGAGTCACTGTACACGAACTGGAAGGCGAAGGTTGGTGTTGTCTCGGTGCGTCTCTTCCGCCCGTGGTCGACCAGCGCGTTCCTGAGCGTTGTCCCCACGACGGTGACCAAGGTGGCTGTTCTTGACCGTATGGAGGACGCTACAAGCGTTGGTGAGCCGCTGTACCTGGATGTGCTCGCGTCGTTCCAGTCGGAGGAATGGAAGGACAAGGCTGTGCCGTCGATCATTGGTGGCAAGTACGCGTTCAACGCCGGTGACAGCGTGTTCGACGTTGTGACTGCGCGCACGCTGGTTGAGAAGCTTGCGGGCGGTGAGCTGCTGACTGGCTTTGAGGTCGCCTCGCCGTCGGGCTCGCTCGAGAAGAAGATTTCGAGCACCAAGCAGCTTGTGAACTCGTACGTGTCGTCGAAGGATGCGTTCGAGGCGCCGTACGTCAAGATGCTGCTGCAGCTGTTCGAGAAGCGTGCTGTGATTGCCAACCTTGTGCGGTCGACCACGATCTGGAAGGAAGAGCAGGAAGCGGATGAGACGAACGTGGCGCTTGAGAGCGGTGAGTTCGGTTTCGGCGTCCACCTTGGCATCTTGGCGAAGCGTCAGCAGCTGAAGGACAAGGTCAGCGCGGTGCTTTCCGACTCGGCCTCCAAGTCTCAGCTCTCGACCCGTCTTGTTGTGTGCCTGGAGCAGTGGGTGCAGAAGCAGCCGAAGCATGACGAGCTTGCGAACGAGATTGGCGTGCTTCTCGAGAACGAGCAGCACCTCGTCGATGGCCCGCTTGCCTCGATTTACGCTCTGAAGCGCTACTTCACTCCTCTGAGCCAGTGGATCATCGGCAGCGAGGAGTTCTCGCGTGACGTTGGTGCGTCGGGCGTTCACCAGGTGCTGTCGAGCGGTGAGAACGTGAACCTGCTTATCTTGGACACGGAGCCGATGCACTCGCAGTCCAAGACGCACCGCAAGCGTGACTTGGGCCTTTACGCGATGCAGTACGGCAACGCGTACGTCGCGTCTGTTGCTCTGTACGACTCGTACTCGCAGGTGCTGCGTGCGCTCAACGAGGCTGACGCTTTCGACGGTCCGTCGATTATTCTCGCGTACGCTCCGTCGTGCGCCAACATGGAGCAGGAGACGCGCGAGGCTGTTGCGAGCGGCTTCTGGCCTCTGTACCGCTACAACCCGCAGCTGGAAGACGTTGAGGGCGAGAAGGCTTTCGCGCTCGAGTCGCCCAGCATCAAGAAGGAGCTTCTCGAGTTCTTGCGTCGCAACAACCAGCTGAGCCTGTTCGCGAAGCAGGCCCTTACTGCTCCGCCTGCCTCGGTCTCAGTCTCGGAGAACTACGAGAAGATTGGCCAGAAGGCGCTCGAGTCGAGCTTCCAGGCTCTTCTGAAGGGCTTTGGCGGCGATGTGCAGGAGGAGAAGTGGCAGGTCGAGACGAAGCTGTGGATTCTTGTTGGCTCGGATAACAGCCATGCGGATGAGTTCGCCACCAAGTTCGCTGAGGAGGCCGCGAGCTTTGGTCTGAAGAACGTCGTCAAGGAGGACATGAACGAGATGACGATCGACGCGCTCCAGGACGAGGCTACGGACGTCAACTCATTCGTTCTCTTCGTGTGCTCCACTGCGGGTCAGGGCGAGTTCCCCAGCAACGCGAAGGAGTTCTGGCACGAGCTTGCCGAGTACAGCGCGACGCTGCCTCTGCAGTACGGCGTGTTTGGTCTTGGTGACAGCAACTACTGGCCCCGTGAGGACGAGAAGCACTACTTCTGCAAGGCCCCGGCTGACCTGGATGCCAAGCTGGCTGAGCTGGGTGCTAAGCGCCTTGTGACCGTCGCGAAGGCCGACGACCAGGACGAGGACGGTCCGTCTACTCAGTTTGACTCGTGGAAGCCGCAGTTCTGGGAGCAGATCGGTATCCCGGCCGAGGTCATCTCGAAGCAGGCTGGCAACAAGAAGAAGCAGCGCACGAACGAGGAGATCAAGCGCGAGAGTAACTACCTTCGTGGTACTCTTGTCGAGGGTCTCTCGGACCTGTCGACCAAGGCGTTGACGCCGGACGACACGCAGCTGACCAAGTTCCATGGTATTTACCAGCAGGACAACCGCGATCTGCGTGAGCAGATGCGTCTGGAGAAGAAGGAGAAGGCCTTCTCGTTCATGATTCGCGTGCGCGTGCCTGGTGGCGTGTCGACTGCGGCGCAGTACCTGGCGATTGACAAGCTCTCGGACGAGTATGCCAATGGCAACATCAAGCTCTCGACGCGTCAGGCTTACCAGCTTCAGGCCATCCTCAAGTGGAACCTGAAGCCGGTTGTGCAGGGCATCAACCGCGTCCTCATGGACTCGCTCGCGGCGTGTGGTGACGTGAACCGTAACGTCATGGCGACGGTGAACCCTGTGTGCTCGGTTGAGACGTACAACGAGATCATCCAGATCTCGCGTGATGTCTCGGCGCACTTGACGCCGCGCACCAGCGCGTACCACGAGATCTGGCTCGACAAGAAGCTCGTTGCTGGTGGTGAGGTGAAGGACTTCGAGCCGTTTTACGGTGAGGCGTACCTGCCCCGCAAGTTCAAGATTGCCATGGCGATCCCGCCCAGCAACGATGTTGACATCTTTGCCAACTGCTTGGGCTACATCGCGATCCTTGAGAACGACAAGCTCGTGGGCTTCAACGTGACCGTCGGCGGTGGTATGGGTATGACCCACAACAACGTGAAGACGTTCCCGCGCGTGGCCGACGTCATGGGCTTCTGCACGCCCGACCAGGCGAAGGACGTGGCCGAGAAGGTCATGATCCTCCAGCGCGACTTCGGCGACCGTGTGAACCGCAAGCACGCCCGCTTCAAGTACACGGTGGAGGACCACGGACTGGAGTGGATCCGCGCGGAAGTCGAGAAGCGTCTCGGCTACTCGCTGCAGGAGGCCCGTCCGTTCAAGTTTGAGTCGAACGGCGACCGCTTCGGCTGGCACAAGAACAGCCACGGCAAGTTCCAGTACACCATGTACATCGAGGGCGGCCGTATCATCGACACGGAGACGAGCAAGCTGCGCACGGGCATGCGCGTGATCGCGGAGACGTTCCCTCACGTGGACTTTGTCCTGACGGGCAACCAGAACATGAGCTTCGCCAACCTGGACAAGAAGGACGTGCCCAAGTTCAAGGCCATCCTGGAGGAGTACCGCTTCGGCAACGACAACCTGTCGGGCATGCGCCTCAACTCGATCGCGTGTGCCGCGCTGCCCTTCTGCGGCCTCGCGTTTGCCGAGGCCGAGCGCTACCTGCCGACGCTCATCGGCAAGATCGAGGACATTCTCGTGGAGAACGGTCTGCGGGACGACGCGATCGTGATCCGCATGACGGGTTGCCCCAACGGCTGCGGTCGCCCGTACCTGGGCGAGATCGGCTTTGTTGGTCGCTCGCCGGGCATTTACAACATGTACTTGGGTGCCGGGTTCACAGGCGACCGCCTGAACAAGCTGTACAAGGAGGCGCTGGACGAGACGCAGATCCTGCAGGAGCTCGCCCCCATGATCAAGGACTACGCGCAGAACCGCACGAGCGCCGAGGAGAAGTTTGGCGACTTTGTCATCCGCGCGGGCTACGTCAAGGCGTGTCTGTCGGCGCCGCTGGTCGAGAACCGCGCGCCGGGCATCACCTTCCACGAGCAGTAGGCATGTCCGTGCGGTGTGAAGCTCGCTGGTCGCCTGTGCATGTGTGCATATAGATGAGCAGGAGTCGCGCGCCTTGAGCGGAAGACGCGGACGCGAACACCGGCGGTCGCCACGCTGCCAACGTCGGGCTCCGTCTCCTCCGGTTCGACTGCAGACTTGAATGCCAATCCTCTCGTTATGTAACCTTCCCGCAGACACCGACATGGCACCAACGCTGCGCTCATTCTCTTGGTCACCTTGATGCATGAGTCATAACCCTCAGCCGGTCCCAAGGACTCGCAGTGCAACTCGCCAAGGCGGAGGATCCGCCCGGACTTGAAAGGTCGTCCGCCTGGTCGTCCTCTTGCCACTTCAAGTGAGTCTCTTGCTGCTCCATCGACCGCCGCAGTGCGAGGCACCCACTGTTGGCCATGGCGTCGGCTTCTCCGGTGCTGGCGCTGCTCAGCGCGTCACCTGCGAGCCTGCACTTCAGCGGCTTCCAGCTGGACCAGACGTACCAGCAGCGAGTGGCCGTGCGCAACGACAGCGGCAAGTCCCTGCGTCTGCAGTTCACCTTCCCAGGCCGCAGCGGAGCCGCCGCCGCCGCGTTCCGCGTCGCGTTCGCGGGAGACGCCAACGCGCGCAAGCCGTTCGTCTCGGCGGGGCTCACGGAGGAGCTGGTCGTGTCTTTCCGCGCGCCGCGGGGCTTCCAGTACTACTACGACTGCATCCGCGTGCGGTGCGAGCAGGTCGCGTACGCGTCCAACGCCGCCGTGACGCTCGCGGGCGAGCTGCTCATCCCGCTGCACGCCTACCCGGTGGCCAACACGGTCCGCGACTTCCCGACGCGCATCGACTTCGGGTCCGTGCCCGTCGGACAGGTCGCTCGCCGCGAGATCCCGTTGGCTTGCTCCGTCCCCATCGAGTTCGAGTTCGCGGTCGAGCTCACCAAGGCACACCCGAGCTTCACCGTCTTCCCGTTGAGTGGTGTGATCCCCGCCAACGGCGCCGCGCGCGTGGAGATCGAGTTCCGCCCGCTGTCGTACTCGACCGCCAGCGCCGAGCTGCGGCTGCTCGTCTCGCAGCTCGGGTTCGAGCCTGTTGTGTGCTCGCTGGTTGGCTCCTCCTCGAGCACTGCTGGGAAAGCTTTGGACGGCAGCGGCGAGAGGACTGGAGACGGCGATGGCGCGTCTCCAAGTCGAATGGGCCGAAAGAACGGAGGTGGGAGCAACGGAGGCGCTGGCGGGTGGTCCTCCTCGCCGTCCAAGTCACTGTCGCCGAAGCGGCCATCGGGTGCGTCTTCACGGAAAGCAACTGGGGCGAAGGAGAACGCCTCAAAGACTGCGGTTGTCGATGGGGTCGAGATCCCCGCCGATCTCAACTCGGTGACGAGCGTTGCGTTCGTCCTGAACCAGCAAGCGGGGAAGTTACGGCCGCGGGACCTCAAGAAGGCGATCGCTGCGAGCCGTGAGCTGCGACAGAAGCAGGAAGACCTGGTAGCGAGTGAAGACAACAACGCCGGCGATCACCAGGTCGGAGCGCTCACCTTCCCTGCTCTCGTTCGCTACGAGATCGAGAACAGCAACAACAATGACTCGGACCCAGTCGAGCGCGAAGCGATAGGCCGCATGCGCTTCCAGCGTGAGGTGAAAGAGGTCGAAGCGCTCGAGAAGGCGCTCGAGTTCCAGAGCCATCGACAGGCCCGCGTGGGTGCGCCGCTGGTCTCCAAAGAGCAGACTGCGACGCTGCAAGGCATGCGCGCCATGAACGCGCTCGCTCTAGCCCGCGACGCCCGCGAGAAGATGCGTACCGAGTTCGACACCCTTGCCTCCGGCCTGGAAGATCCAAAGGCGGTGCGGTCGGGCGTCAAAACAGCGACGTTGCCGGTGGAGATCGCGTCTGGGGCGGCGGCGATGGCCTCTCCTCCCGACTTCAAGCCGCACAAGAACGATATGTGGGCTCGGCGAGCCCGGGTGCTGCAGCGGCTGATCCGAGCAGTCTCGACTGTCATCGTCCGTGTCCGAGCACAGCGGCGGCTCGACAAGATCAATCGCTGGCTGGGACGCTCCGCGACCCGCGCGAACGTCCGAGAGCGCGTGGAGCTCGACTGGAAGCAGGCACGGCGGGGCAATAACCAGATCGAGAACGACGAGGGCAAACACACATCCTCTTCTGGCTCGGACTTGCGGTTGTACCTCTCAAGCGTGCCCGAGGTCGAGCGCCGCGAGTTCCGGTCGCGCCAGCGATCGCCAGTCGCGACCAGCGATGTCGGCTTGGAGCTGAAGCGCTACGCGCCACCCGGGTTCGCGAACTTCCTGCCGGTGCGCGAGCGAGACGAGGCTCTCGTCATGGGCCACACGCCACTTGCGCCGCCACCGCTGCCGACGTATGTGCCGCTCTTTGTCGTCGAGGATGCAGACAGCAGCGAGCATCGCGACACGAACGGCAAAGCACCGAGCCGGACGAACGGCCCTCGACCAATCCGGACGCTGCGAGTCGGCGCCTTCGACGAGTATGGCTGCGCGCTGCGGTCGCTGTCGGTGGCTCCAACCTTTGGGGATGGAGCACCGATGGTGCCTCCTGCAGTGAGAATGACTCTGCTCGACTTGCTCCCGCGCGATGTGTTCTTGCGGCCACAGGCAGCCGTGCGACCGCTCGCCATCACGGACCGGGACGCGTCCGTGTCGATGCTCAACATGCGCATGCGCGAGAGCGACGCGGGTTACGCGCTGCGTCCGATGCGGGGCATCAAAGAGCCTGAAGCGCGCACGTTCAGCGAGCGACGCGCGCTGCAGGTCGGAATGGCCAGCGTGGCAGCCGAGCGACGATGGCGACGGCAGACTGTAGGGAATGCGACTGAGGGGAATGAGGTGTCGGTGTCGTCGCTCTTCTCGTCGGACGTCTGGCTGCCAACGACAACCGCCACAACCATGGGCACCGCTGTCGATCCGCTGTTCTGGTTCGGCGATCTGCCGCAGGAGACGACTTCGAGCACTGGTTTGTCGCTCTTCAAGGACGTGTGGTATGTCGGAATTGGTCGCGCGGACTGGGGGGTCCCGGCGTTCGCGACGTCGGCGGAGGACATACCGGTGCTTTCAGACAGCGAGAGCGACGAGGACCAGGACGAAGCGGAAGATGGAGGGGGAAGTGGGTTCGCTGCTGCTACTGACGATCCCAAGGCACGACGTCGACGCATTCCGACGTGGGAGGACGCGTTGCATCTGTTTGAGCCAGACAGTGACGCCAAGCGCGAGAGCGAGCTCAAATTCGAGCGGTACACCCGTTTGGAGCAGCAAGAGCGAGCCTACTGCGCGGCTCGGCGCGAACTTCTCGACCGACTGCCCAGCGTACGCCCTCGCTGCTCAATCGCACTGCTCTTGACGTTAGATACTCACCTTGTGGATGTCGTGACACGGTCGCAGCGCCTCGAACCCCTCGCCCAGCAACTTGCGCAGATTCCAGGCGCTCCGGATTTTATCGTCGAGGGTCACGGGCCTCAACGACCGCTCCATCAGACCAGCGAGCGCGTTATCGTTCAGTAGTTGCCGGAGTCGCAGAGAGCGAGGCTGTGGCGTCAACACGAGCGAACTGAGCGTTGGAAGGCTGCCTCTTGATATGGTGGAAATGCCCATGAGATGCGTCATGAGATGGATATCATGAGATAGATGCAGCCAAGGTGGCATGGCAACGGTACACACAGTACTCGTTGAAACACTAGCACGATGCCGTCGCAACCTGCGTTCTTGATGTCCATCAATTTGATGGGCTTGCGGAGGACGACTGGCTTGTTGGCTGTGAATCACACATGTGTCGGTGACATCCCTCTGCTCTTCACCTTCTGGCCGCTCTCTTTGAGACGACTCGGTGAAAATGCTGACGCCGCCTGGCGCCGTTCCTCAATCCGATTCGCACAGCACGAGCAGCTTCCAGACACCGACAACTCTCACCATGGCAGCCAGCAAGACCAGTGGGTTCCTCAAGGCCACCCTGACGAACTTTGTCCGTATCTACAAGTAGCTAATTGAAGAAGCAGCCGAAATTTGCACCAAACTTGCGATCAATGTGTGTATGTGTGCCAAGTGGCGAGATTCTGCGCCGAGCGGCACCAGCTTGTTGACAAGTGCGGGTTCTGGCGACTTGTAGTTGCCGACAGAGTAGTCAAGCAGCGGCTCTACCAGTCGCCGTCGGCTAAGGTCAGTGCACACATGCATTGCACACTGGTAACACTATGGTCGAGTAGGGTGGGTTGCACTTAGGCGACGCCAGACGGAATGTGGCGATGAGTGTCGGCTCAATCTGGGTGAGGACGGCGACGGTGAGAACTGTCGCTTGGACTCGCGGTCTCGTGGGCGGTTTTTCGGCCGGCAGTCATGGTGGAGGGGCGATCTCCTTGTCGTGTCGAATGGCACAACCAGCAGCAATGGTGTCGTGACGGTTGCGTCCGGCCGTGAGGTGTTGATGGTGATGTCTATTGCGTTGCTGCAAAGCGACTCGGGGTCAGTTGGTCTGTTACGACAGCTCCATCGTCGAAAGTACAAGGTCATGAACACTTTGATTTGGTCGATCTCGCAAAGTCGAAGCGATGAATGAATGCGTACAACGTGTTCGTTCATCCACTTCCCACGCGATGACGCATGCACACGCAGCCTTCAGCTGCTCTCGATCGTCTTGATCACCTTGGCCGGATTGCCACCCACGATGGTCATAGGCGCCACATCCTTCGTCACGACACTACCCGCACCAATGACAGCGCCGTCGCCGATGGTGACGCCCGGCAGGATGATGGCACAGCCGCCGATCCACACGTCCTCGCCGATCGTGACGGGTTTGCCGATCTCCTGGCCGACCGCGCGG
>JAADYH010000880.1:0-13109 GCA_023338125.1 Phytopythium aichiense | reverse complement strand
TCTTCGGCTAGGCGCGCGCGCTGTCGTCCAGGAAATGCAGGTGTGGCTAGATGGGGTGAGGCGATGCTGCAGTCGGAGTCTAACCGAGGCGGTCGGCAAGGGGCGGGAACGGCACGAACGCGCTAGTTGTCTGTGAGCGAAGAAGGTCGGGCATGTACCAATAGTTCATGTGTTTGGTCTTGTTGAAAATTCCTCTCGCAGGCGTTCCGGGCGGTTCCCAGCCGTCAGTTATATATAATAAGCGATGCTTTCAAGCATCCCACCACAACAATGCAGTCGACCAACCTCGTCACTTGGTGCGCGTGAGCTTCTTCTGGTGGAGCGAGTACAGCCACAGGCGGTGCACCTTGGGGATGATCTCGTCCACTGACACACGATCCGCCGGGTTGGGCGTCCAACCCGCCGCGAGGATGTCGGCGCACCCGCGCGGGATCGTGGGGAGCAGCGGCGGACGCTCGCCGTTCGCCACGCTCTGGTACACTTCGAGATGCGACTTGGTACCCCATGGGCTGCGGTCCGGCACGAGGATCTGCCACAGCGTGATCATGAGGCTGTAGACGTCAACTGCCGTGCCGTACCGCGCCGTCTTGCCGCCAATGATCATCTCCGGCGCCATGTAATCGACTGTGCCGGCGATCGTCATGGTGCCGTCACTGCGCGGACGCAGCAGGTTGGCCTCGCCAAAATCTGCCAACTTGAG
The DNA here is from genome assembly GCA_023338125.1 of Phytopythium aichiense. Lineage (NCBI taxonomy): Eukaryota > Oomycota > Peronosporomycetes > Pythiales > Pythiaceae > Phytopythium > Phytopythium aichiense. The sequence continues at coordinate 12,409 of JAADYH010000880.1, read as the reverse complement.
CAAATAGTCCTGACCGATCAAATAGTTGTCCGTCTTGATATCTCGGTGTAGCAGTGGAGGCGAGAAGCTGTGCAGGTAAGCGACGGCTTTGCACGCGTCGAGCCACGCCTTCAGCTTCGTCGATAGACTCCATGACGACGAGCCTTCGACCGACGCGCGCAGTGCGACGTCAAGCCCTCCATACTCGCAAAACTCGAAGATGAGAGAGATGGAGGGCGGCACGACGCACAGTCCGAAGAAGCGCACGACGTTCGGGTGGGACAGTTGCACATTCAGCGCGGTCTCGCGAGAGAATCGCTGCACCTCCTCGTACGTGACTTGGACAGACGTGTAGATCTTGAGCGCGATTGGCGTGCCGCTCTGGCGCAGCGACCCGCGCATGACGATCGACGTCGCGCCTTGAGCGATCACGCAGTCCAGCTGCAGCGCAGAGAAGTCCACGACATTCTTCCGGTGCTCCTCGATCATGCGATGCACGTCGTATACGGACGTGCGCGTGGAGAAGTTGGTGATCAGCCCGCGCTCCGACAGCAGACGCACATATCGCTTCATCGCGTTCGAAGTTGCTCCCGAGCCGCCGTTGCCATCGTCGATTGCGAGCCAGTAGCGTGTGTCCGCGCGCAGCGACAGCAAAACAGCCACCACGATGAGCGCGTCCAGCCCGCCGACGACGCTCTGGGTAATGGGAATCGTGGTGTCTGTACTTGCGGACGCAATACCCATGCTGTGCACCGTCACATTGGCGATAGCCGTGACGACGGCCAGCACGAAGAAGAAGTCGAACGTCGCTCGCGCGCGGAAACCGAACTTGGCCCAGAAGTAAAACGCCAGAAGCATTGTGTGCACGGCGATGGAGATACCGTCCAGGATGTGTCGGCCTTGGTTGTACAGGCACACAAAGCAGATGACCATAACGATGCAAACACCGCCAGAGTACACGATTGCGCGCACGACGGCTTCTTGGGACACGCTGCGTTGGATCATGAGCATCGGCAGCAGCTGTAGCACCCACACAAACGGCAAGGTGGCAACGTTGCACGGATACCCAGCAGTGCCTTTGTCAACCTCGAGAAGGTTTGCCGAGAGCGTCGGGTCGGATGTCACTTTGTAGCTGGCGAAGTTGAGAATGAGCCCGGTGGCGCAAAGGCATGAAATGCAGTACCAAATCGGTTCGTAGCACGGCAGCATGAACGCCGACGCTGTTGAGTTGAGCACATCGGGTTAGTTGTTTACACTTTGAGACGAGCATCGCGTGAACGCACTTACTGAGGTTCGAGCTGATGCTGGCGGGGCCACTGCGCAGCACGCGCTTCCGACTGCGACTGCAGAGAACTCCGACCCAGACCGACACGACGAGCAGCACCGCGTAGTTCATCATCGGGATCAGGACCGCTGCGATGTACGCCGTTGATATCCTGTCCGCTCTGCTAGCTCCAGAGAGCTCGCAGCGTGTGCTGAACCGGAAGTGCGAGCCAGAGTCAAGTGCCCACGCGATCGCCGCGGCGATCGGCACGCTGCAGATGGCCAAACCGAGCGTACACATTTGGAAGATGGAGTCCCAGTTGTTCGTCAGCCGATCCCACAGCGATATCAGCCAGGCGCGCGGTTCCCACCGGACCGAAGCACATAGCCGCCGCTTCCTGCCGCCTCCGAGCCCCAGATCGTCTTTGTCGTATCCTCCGGCACTAGCAGACGCGCGTGATGTCGCAGTGCTGTGGGCAACGCCCGAGGCGTCCTGGAACGCGAAGTCGCCCTCAAAGGACGGCTCGCGCGAGCCGTTTGTGTTGCCGGTGGCGCCGTTCCCCTTGTTGGACTGCTCGTACACGGCGTGGAGGATGGATCCAGTGGACGGGTAGGCGAAGTAACTGCCGAGCGAGCTGCTTCCGATCGTCGCGGTGCTCGCCGCACTGGCCCCCAGGAACTGCGAGCCTGCGGGCACGAGCGTGTTGGCGTTCTGCTGCTGGAGCGCGAGCTGCTGCTGGTGCGAGTCCGTGTCGATCAGGATCGAGTCCTGCCGCGACGGCATGATGTTCTCCGGGTTGGTGAACACGCTCACATTCATGGGGAACAGGTCGCTGATCGAGTCCTCGCGCGGGCGCTGCTCATAGTGGGCGTCCGCCGCCGCCTCCAAGTCGCTGGCGTTGTTCGTCGGCGCCACGTTCCGCCGGTGCAGCGCATACAGCAGGCGCGAGCTGCCGCCATGGAAGATCCCGCCGCGCGGCACCGCCGAGGCCCCGACAGGCACGCTGGGTGGGATGCCGCGCCCGCTATCGAGCGTCGCAGGAGACGCGATCCCTGCTGCGGGCGTCGCGCCGGCCGAGAGAAGGCTGTCTCGGCCCTCAAGCAAGATGAAGCTGGTCACTGGTGACTCCTCGCCCGCTACAGGCGGCGGGCCGGGCGAGTCCATCGCGAACGCGAGCGCGCGGGGCGACTGCGCCGTGGTCGTCGCCGTCAGTCACTCGGCGTCACGAGGGTGGGGAGGTGAACCCTTCCACCACCGGTATAAATATACTTGTGCCCCGCCCAACGCTGAGGCGACGCCAAGGAGAGGAAGTCGACCCGCACGCACAGACGCCGGCTGGGCTTCAGCTGCGTGGATCTCACGCGGCGGAGGGGACGCAGGCGCCGCGGGAGGAGGAGGAGGAGAAGCCGCGCGCTTGGCCTTGGTCGCCTTGCTCCGGCAGGCTGCGCTCTTGATACTGTCGGTGTGATACTGGAGACCGCCTTTCTTGATGACCGACGGAGGACAGGAAGGAACGAGAAGACGGCCTTTCTTTATGGAGGGGGCAGTGAACACAGATGACTTGGGGGTTGTATGAGAACCGTCCGACTCCGTCCAGTATAGTGGCTGACTGTGGAAATGCGCATCCCCGCTGCCAGGCTGAACGGATAAACTATACCGTATGCATAGAAAGTATTCACCACGGCTACATGTTGTGCTTGAGCAGGCTTGATGCCTTGCTCCAGTGAATACTTTTGAGCACCGTGGTGCATTCTCGCGATTGCATTCGGCGGCACCCTCTCGACACCATGCGTCCCCCTGACTGGCCCCCATTCTCTCGGAGGACGCAAGTGCATGCGTTCCAATGAGCTGGCGGCGGCGTTGGAGGCCTTCGCTGGCTGGGCTGGCAAGGCGCGGAGCAGATGCTGGCATTGCGATCGCTGGTCTCTTGCGACTCGTGTCTCACGGTCAGTGAGTGCGCGAGCAAGCAAAGTGTGAGAGGATGAGGTATCTGCAAGGCAACCATGGACGACCAGGCGTCAAAGCTGGCGCGCATCCAACCTCCAAGCTGGAGCAACGGAAGGAAGGAAGGAACGAACGATGGGAACACTGGAAAGGAGGCGGCCGCCGCCTCCGCTCGGGCGGCGGGCGGCCTCGGCACGACGCGGTTGCGATTGATTGCACGGGCGGGGAGGCGTCTATTTATCCTTCTTGCTCTCGTCGGCGTCCTCCTCGTCCATCTCGTCCTCACTGTCGCTCGAGTCGCCGGCGTTCATCACCTGCTCGAACAGCGTCGGCTCGTTATCTAACTCCAAATCTTCCGGGTGCGGCTGGAACACTGGCAGCGTCGCGGCAGACACGACGTTGAACTGTGAAAGGCACACGACAAGGTGAATGGTGAGGACGATGTGGACAAACAGCACATACTACGAGCAGAGAGAGAGACTCACCTTGGCGAGGGCACGCAGGTCCAGTCCAATGTACGAGTCCGACTTGACGAAGATGTCCAGCTGGTACGTGCCGGCCTTGGGCGGCGCCTGAAGGTGCAGCTTCAGCTCGCCGGTGCGCTCCTGCGACGTGATCTTGCCGAACGAGTGCAGGTGGTTCGTCTTGGCGTCGCCGACGAGGCAGAACCAGCGCTCCGACTTGGGGAACGGGAAGTGCGGCGCGTACACCAGGTCGCACGTGTCGCCCTCATTGACGTTCTTGCGGACGATCTTGATCGTGACCGTCATGATGTCGCCCTCCGCGATCTCCTCCTCGTCCTCGACGCCGATCGTGATCGCGAGCTCCATGTGCGGCATCATCTCCATCACCTTGTTCACCTCCGCGCGCTGCTCGTCCGTCAGACCGCTCAGGCCCTTGCGCTGGTCGGGCTCCATGGCCAGGTACTGATGCATGCTGCGGACCGCGTTCTTGCCCGTGACGATGTGCTTCACCTCCGACTCCGTGATGTGCGGCAGCTGCAGGAACGGCGGGTCCTTGAACCACAGCGCCTGCGTCAGGAACTGCTGCAGCTCGATCAGGTTGAGCGTCGTCTGGAGCCAGCTCTTCATGACCGAAATCTCGAGCATGCCGTCCACGAGCTTGATCACCTTCTGCAGCATCGCGTTCAGGTCCTCCTGCAGCGCCGGGCTCAGCTTCTCGCGCATGAAGTGGGCGTGCAGCAGCACATTCGCCTTGGCGATCGCCGGGTGGTTGAACTTGGGCTTGGCAATCAGCTCGCTCGCCTTGAACTTCTTGAACAGCGTGTTCAGCTCGACGTCGTCAGTCGGGCGGCGAGGGATCTCGCGGAACTCGGCCGAGCCCGCCAGGATCTCAGGCAGCATGCGCGGGTGCGAGTGCTGGGACATGGCGAAGTTGTAGAAGCCGTACGTGTCGTACATGATCATCGAGTCGCCGTACTTCTTCGAGTGGCTGTACCAGAGCGCGACGCACGACGGGATGGCGACGACCAGGATGATCAGGTACAGGAAGAGCACCACGTTGTGGTTCGCCGGGTCCATGAGGAACGTCGGCAGGCCGATCGAGAGCTGGAGCGCCTGGCGGCCGTCCGGGTTGCCGAACTTCTCGTAGTTGGCCTTGGCGACCTCGTCCGTGAGCGCCTCGTACGCCTTGGCCACCAGCATGAACTTCTGCTCGGCAACAGCGTCGCCGATGTTCTTGTCCGGGTGGTAGAGCAGACTCATTTTGCGGTAGGCGCGCTTGATCTCGCGCTCCGAGGCGCCTGTTGCGATGCCGAGGATGGCGAACGGGTCGAACGACTTGATCTCCGAGTCCTCCTGCAGCAGCGAGACCATGCGGAAGAGCCCGTACCACATGGCAGCGAGCACCAGCAGATTGACCACGAAGAGGGGCGAGAAGACGTTCGAGAGCTTCGTCTTCTCGGCCTCGAGCTGCTTCATCTTGCTCAGCTCGCGGTCGCAGCGCACATTCTGGCGGTCGATCAGCCGGTCCTTCAGGAACACGCCGTACAGGATGCGGCGCAACGACAGATACGTCACGGGCACCACGTATAGCACGCAGAGCGACACCGAGAAGTAGTAGAACGCCGAGTTGTCGTACTCCAGCATGGCGGCCAGGGGACGAACGGGCTGGAAACGGGGGAGGGCAGGGAGGAGAGAGGGAGACGCGGGCGCCTGCTCCTTCGGGTCGCGGGGGACTGGCTGGCGGCTCCGAGCCGGGCAGGGGGAGGCGTGCGCGTCAGTCGCCGGCCGCTCGGGAAGTGCGCGCCGCCGTTGCTTTTGCTTGTGCGGGTGCCGGCGGGGGCCACGTGGAAGAAGCGAGCTAAAACGGCGTTGCCCCCTCAACGAGCAACGTGGGTTCTATGAAAGGAAAGAAAGAGCGTTGCGGAATGGGGGGAAGTTGCCGTCAGCGCCACAGCACAGGAAACGGCCGTGTCCGCGCTGTTCTGGGTCGTTCCCGTTCTCCGCCTGTTGCGTTTTCAGTGATTTGAGTCGTCAGGGCTTTGGGATCACTCCATATGCGACGATTCGTCCGGGACAACTCCCCCCCATCGCAGCCGCCGATCTAAGATCCTCTATTGAATTAGGTACTGTACGTTGTATAGAATATAGAAACGGGTTAGAAATACGTCATTGGTCGGCGACTTTTCCCTGGCCAAGCACGGGAAACAGCCCGCTTTATCTTGCTGTTTGTATGCCGCCAATACTGAAGCGCGCCGGAAGCGGAAAGCGGAAAGAGGAGATTGCCGCAGCAGCATGGGGAAGAAGAAGCGCCGCGATGACGCCGAGGCCGCGCGCCGCATCTACTGCTACTACTGCGATCGCAACTTCGACGACGAGAAGGCGCTCATCCTGCACCAGAAGGCGCGGCACTTCAAGTGCCAGCTCTGCCAGCGCAAGCTCAACACGGCCAGCGGCATGGTCGTGCACGCCATGCAGGTGCACAAGGAGAAGCTCGCGGCCGTGCCCAACGCCAAACCCGGCCGCGACAGCGTCGACGTCGAGATCTACGGCATGCAGGGCGTGCCGGGCGAGCCCGGAGCCGACGACCCGACCAAGAAGCCGCGGCTGGACGGCGGCGGACTGCCCATGGGCGGCCTCCCGATCGGCTTCCCTGGCGCGCGCGTCCCCCCACCGATGGCCGCGGCACCTCACCTGCAAGGGCCGCCAGCGATGATGGGGATGCGGCCGCTCCCGCCGCCGAGAGGACCGCCGCCGCCGCGTGGCTTCGCGCCGATGCCGGGTCCTCCAGGCTTCTTCCCTCCTCGACCGATGCCCGGGGCCGTGCCTGGCGTCCCGCCGCCCATGTGGGGAGCAATCCCGGGCGTCCCTGGTGTGCCTCGGCCAGTTGGCGCCATGCCGGTCCCACCGGTAGCGCCAGGCTCGATCGTCCCGCCTGCCGCCATGGCCTTCATGAACCCGACCGGGATGCCTCCAGCTGTCGGTGTCCCGCCGATGGGGTCGCACCAGGGACTAGCACAAGCAGGCTCGGTTGCGAACGGCAGCTTGGAGCAGCCGACGGACCCCGGACTCATCTACTCGGACGCCACGATCTCCATGGTGCGTTTGCTGCGACTGACGGACGATGCTCCTGTCAACATGCTGGACAGTTGGTGGGGACTCACCTGTTGCTGTGCTCACCGACATGACAGGAGGAGAAGCGCGCGCTCCGGCCCAAGTACGGGTACAACAAGCCGCTCACCGCCGGTTGACGCGCCACCACAGAGTAGGCTCGCACATGCGCATCTGACACTAAACGCTCCTGTGTTTGGGGTTCACCACCAACCATCACCATCATAGCATTTCTTGCGGTTCGCTTCGAACGGTACTGTTTGCTTGTCTGCGTGGACGCGTCCGTGCCTCCCTCCCGACCGTCTGTGTCTCTCCTGATCGCTGTTTACTGTTCAGGATAGCCGCCGTATTTGGAGCAGTAGCTCTTGAATGTCGTCGCGACCGGGCTCAGCACCGCGTCGTCTCCGATGGGCGGGTTGCTGGTCGATCCGTCGTCGAGACCGCCGCTGTTGCTGCCAACCCAAGGGAGCGACAGCGACTGCGGCTGCGACTGCGACTGCGGCTGCTGCGGAGTGCTCGTCGGTGGCGTCGAGTCATTGGACATGGGCGCCTGCGACCACTCACCACGGCCTCTGCTCTGGCGCGGACTGTGGTACACGCTGCTAAGCGCAGCGCGCGGGTTGCCACCCGTCGCCTGGAATGCGGCGAGATCGAAGTGTCGGCTGGTGCCCGAGTATCCACTCTGGTCTCGTCCAAAGCTCCCGAACGACCGGGTGTTCCTCGACGAAGAGAGAGGTCCCCACGACCCGCCACGAGGTGCATTGCGGCCACCGGGGAGCGTTCCGCTTCGCCCAAGGGAATGGCTGTTGTCAAATCGATGGTACGAATGACCGCTCTCGATGCTGTCGTTGCTGTAGCTGGAACTCCGCGATCGATCAAGTGCCCAGGCACCTCGAGGCCGGGACCGGTACTTGCCGCTTCCTCTGTCTCGCCGCCAGCGTCCAAGGATCGCGCTGCCGTCTCCGCTACTGCGCTGGGAGCTTGGTGACATGAGTTCTGGAGCCGACAGCTTGCTGTGCTGAACCGCGATCACGGGCGAGTCGTAAATGCGCAGGAACACATTGTTCGGCGTGGCAGTTGGCGACATGATGACCTCGGCTGAGTCTGCAGCGCCGTCAGCGGACTCTGGGGCTGGAGTGCGATGTGCTGGTGTGCTCACACGGCTTCTCCGACTGCCCCGGTCGCTGTCCATGCTACTGTCCTCGACGTTCAAGACGTTGTCTTGCGTGAACGTGTGCCTCGCAATGTAGCGGTCTTCGTCGTCCGAGTAGTGGCTGCGCAGGAACGAGCGGCGCATGATGCGCATGTGGATCTTGGCTTCTTCCCGCGCCGTTCGCTTGTCGACCTTGTGGTGAGCGCTCGTCTCGGTCTCGGTATTGAGCTCGGCGAAGATACCCGTGAGGCTCAGCACGAGTACGAGGCTTGGCATGGTCATCGGCGTGATGACAAAGAGCGCGAGGGCAGGGAGCGCCAGCATGACGAGCATGTAGTACCAGACAGCCGCCGTCGACGTCTCTTGCAGAACCGCCTGCGTCTCGACGAGCGAGAGCCACACGAGATAGAAGGCCTGACCGATGGTCGCGAACTGAAACATGCGCAACAGGAACTTGGGGCTCGAGAACCAGAACCGGTGGTCGTGGTGGTGCAGCGCGCTGTGGCACAGCGCCGACATTTGCATGCGCAGGATGGCGCGCACCGCCAGGGCCGCGGCCTTGAACGTGGGCTTGCGCGGTCGGAGCTGCGGATTGGAGCCACTGCCACGGGTTGCCGCCGTGCGATCGAGTCGCGCCTGAATCTCGCGCATGGAGATGACTCGCAGCCGGTCGTCGACGATGCCACGCAAAATCTGATACACTTTGAAGAGGATGACGACGTTGATGAGGAGTAGCGCGGCGCCGACGCCGACGAAGATCCAATGCGCGGAGCTTGGGAAGGCCGAGGGCAGCACGCTGATCGCGACGAGGACCAGGAACGCACTAGGGTGCAGCTCCGTGATGTGGAAGAGCAGGTTGCGCATGCACAGCACGTGGTACTGCTCGAACGTGAACGCGGGGGCTGCACTGGCCGGCACCGGATCGCAAGTTGCCATGTAGTCGTCCGCGTTCATATCAATCGGACAAGGCGGTGGCGGCGGGCGTACGTCAAAGAGGCGCTCCATCTCGCGCGCGTTCTTGTAAATGTACCCCGAGCGGTGCTGGCAAATGTTGTACGCGAGCAGCTCGAAGCTCTTGTAGAGCTGCCACTGCTTGCGCAGGTTGAGGCGAAAGCACCAGCCGCCCTCGTGCTGATATCGATGCAGCAGCAGCGCATACGCGCGCGCGCCGAGCGCGAGGTTCATGCCGGACTTGGAGCGGTCGCGCATGGCCGCGAAGCTCTGCATCATGCCGTTGCGCTCGTCCTGCCGACACCACGTGAACTGGTTGCCCACCTGGACATCGTAGCGGCGGTCCGCCACGGTGTTGTCGGTGCCGTCTTCGTCGTCGGACAGCGTCGATGCTGGGGGAGTGGCGAACACGTTGCCCGCTTGGTTGAACGTCTGCTGCTTGGACCGACCCGACCCTTTGGTGTCTTGATCCTCGTCAAAGTCACCTTCGTCGTGGTGGTAGTAGTCCAGTCGGTCCTCACTGTCCGACTCGAGCCGGTAGAGGCGTCCAGCGTTCGTCCTGCCGACACTGCGCGCGTTGGCCGACTCCCACAGGAGCTTTGGCGCGACGGTGCCGATGAAGAGCAGCAGCAGCACGATGGCGATGAAGTAGATCATGGTGAGGAAGACGACGTAGTGGAAGAACTCGTAGAAGTGCAGCCGCTCGGTCGTGGTCAGGGTCTCGTCGAAGGTGAAGCTGACGGCCTCGAGCAGCCCGGACGTGTTGAGTGTGAAGATGACCATGGAGAGGAAGCCGAGGATCATGATCTCCTGGAAGATGCGGCCCACGATGCGCCGCAGCTGCGGACACACGATCGCGCGCCGCGTGTGGTGGATGGCGCGCTCGAAGCCCGTGGACACGAGCACGATGACGAGCAGAAGGAAGATGGCGGCGCCCAGGTTGTCGTTCAGGCACTTGGTGTTGCCCACGCCCAGGAAGGAGCCGGCCGCGCCGCAGACGCCGGACTTACCCTCTCCGCCGCCGGCCATGGCCGCCGCACGCCGGTGGACGCGCAGGCGTGTAGACTCCCGTGGATCGCCATCGTCTTCCTCCGCGCGGGTTACTTCAACTTGGAGAGCGAGCAGTAGCAAGGCGACGGCTTGGATGCGCGCGGGCGGGCGCCAGCGCCGAGACGACGGCGCGACCGTGAAGCTGAGGGCGGCGGCGAGGCGCATGGAGCGCTGGGCAGCCGGGTGGAAGCAGGAGCGAGAGAGAGTGGCTTGATCGCCGTTGGATATTCGCGTTGTGACGTCTCTTGGAGGACTCAATGCTGACGTCCGTTGGCTCGAAGAGATATGGAAATAAGCCGTGGTGGGCAGGTAGACAGCAGCGTTTGGTTTGCCAGTTTGGACTGACGCCAGCGGGAGGTTTCTCATGAAAAGGAAGCGATGCGCTAGGCGACCACCACGGTTGAACGAAATTGTCTGGACTCTTCCTGGACATGACGACGGCGCGAAGGCCCCACACGGCTTCACTATTGGCTCGAAGCCGACGCGAAGCTTGAACGCGAAATTTGTCGCGCATGGCTGGCGCTGTGCCCACGGCCCCAACGGCAAGCATGGACATGGATTCCGTGTGGCGAACGAAGGTGTGCCGCGCATGTCCGTGGCGAATATCCACGACGCCCCACTGCTCATTGCCTTCTCCAAGGCGGCCGTCGCTATTTGTGGCTCAACTTCAAATAGAAAAAGAGACGCGACCAGCATGCGAAGGTTCATCGCTCGCCTTGGTGTCGCCATCGTCATCGTCATCATCTTCAGAAGTGAAGTACAGGAAAAGGTGACGGTTACGAGTATCCATTTCCAAGGGGTGCGCTCATCCTGGGCGGAGATTCGTTTGGGGGATTCATGGACGCTCGAGTCGGTTCCTGACGTGAAGCGCAAGGTGGCCAGCGCGCAATTGAACGCCTTCACCGACCACCAAGGACGTTAAACGGAATCCCAAGCCCGCGAGCAAGAAGGTCGTACTCAGGTGCACCCGGAACGTACCAACAGTCGATGCAATGCAAACTTTTGGAACCGAGACGTCAACGCCGCGAGGAACATGCTGGAGCTGCTGAGGAGCGGCCTGAAAGGGAAGCTCGACACAAGCAAGCTGATGGCGTTCAGGCGGGACAGCCATTGAAGCAGGCAGAACAAAAATACGTGAGTGGAAAGACCGGTTGCCATGCGTTGCAGGGAGACATCGCCACTCACGTTCACATAGCCGAAGCACAGCGAGACGAGAAGAATTCGCAGTGTTTCATAATAGATGGAGATTTGACATTATTCTGTCCAATCAAAAGATCCAGGATCTCTCTGCGTCGTGGTGTGGTACACACAACTCTTGACCAGCTCACACAACGCTTGACACGCATCCAGAATGGCGGCGACGACGCGCAGTGGCGATGGCGGCAAGCTCGCGTTCGTGACGGTGGGGACCACCAAGTTCGACGCATTGGTCCGCGCGCTGGACACGGATGCGTGCCTCGAGGCGCTGGCGGCGCGCGGGTTCTCGCGCGTGCTCATGCAGATCGGCCACGGGGAGTACACGCCCCGCGCGTCGGCGGCAGGCCTCGACATCGAGTGGTATCGCCATAACCCGCAGTACAAGCAGGACGTCGCGCGCGCGGATCTCATCATCAGCCACGCGGGCGCCGGATCCATCATGGACGCGCTCTCTGTCGACAAGAAGATCATCGTGGTCGTTAACACGGCGCTGATGGACAACCACCAGACGGAGCTAGCGGACGCCATGGCTGCGAAGCGATACTGCGTGTCGACGGGCTGCGACGGACTGGAGGAAGCTCTCACCACGGCGGACTTGGAGACGCTTGAGCCATACCCCGCGCCTGACGAGGACGCGTTCCCGAGTCTTGTCGATGAGGTCATGGGCCTCTCGAAGCGAAAAGCCCAATAGCCTGGCGCCTGCTCACACACTTCCATATTGTGTTGTGCAGCTCCTGCATGCTAGCAAAGTGCTGCCGCAGAACTTCTGTGGGCAAGTTGGCATCAAAGAAGCAGATGCAAATGCAAACCCGTTGTATTGATTCCCAAAATTGGTTCGTTGACAACATGTAGCACTCAAACACATCTCACCACCTTCTCCCGTCACCATCGACTGCGGTGACAAGATCAGAGACAACGGACAGAATAGCTGCCGCCTCTTCTGGCTCATCTTCTACCGTCTCGAGCTTGTCCCTCAGACCATCGGACTTGCCACCGGCAAGGACAATTTCACAAGTGGCTAATTCTTCCATCTCAGCAAACACTTCAGCATCAGTCACCGAATCTTCCGCAGAACCAGGTGCATTCACTGCTCCCACAACAGCCACCGACGCGTTCTCGGTCTCGGTCTCGGTCACTGCCATCATCGTTGTCGCTGCCGCCGTCTCCGTCACGATCTCGGTCACGGCATCAGGCTTCGCCTCGGCCTCGGTCTCGGCCTTGGTCACTGCCGTCATCGTGGTCGCTGCCGCCGTCTCGATCCCCGACACCAGCGCCTCCATCACATCGGCCGCCTCCGAC
>JAADYH010000088.1:0-41067 GCA_023338125.1 Phytopythium aichiense | reverse complement strand
ATGTAGTTGTTGGCCGCCATGTCTTCCGAGTGGCTCTGAGACGCAGAGGTGAGCTTGCTGTTGAGGCAGAGCGCCGACAGGCCGTTGTTGGCGCGCTGCTCGTTGACGGCGGTGAGCATGGCCTGCTTCCAGTCGGCCGAGTCCGCGGAGTAGGTCGCGCCGAGACGGCGGCGAAGGCTGATGGCCTCCGTCGAGGTGGCGACAACCGCGAAGAGCGCGATGGCGATGGTGGATGCGCGCGAGAAGAACATGATGTTCGTGGAGAGAGGAGGACGCGGCGCTCAGTAGGTGGCGAATCCGGAAATGGTGAGCAGAGTGGCCAGCGCAGCGATTGCCCAGAGCCACTCTCGTTCGCGTGCTCTCCCTCCAGACATGCGGGATGGGACAGAGGCATGCCCCTCCGAACTCGGGAGTCCCCAGGATCATTGTTCATTATTGAAACGCCTGGGCGGCGGCCATTTGCAGTTGTGAGCCGCGGCACCAGCAGGATTGCGCGTGTGTGGAAGAGGACGCGTTGAACGATCTCCCGCACCAGCTGGTTTCCCCGCGCGCGGCTTCACAATAGAAACCCGCTCACGGCGAGCGCTCGACAGTGGGACGGCGACTATGCGCGTAAACGGTCTGATTCAGCGCCGAATGGTCGGCGAGGTTGGACTTTGGTCTGCCTGTGGACTCATTGCTCGAGTCATGTCCCGCTCGCTGGGCGGTAAGCAGTCCTCTTTTTATTGGTACCGTAACGGTCCAGTGAGGACGAGGCGTTGGTGGAGGCATGCATGTGTCTTTGGGGGTGGCACAGACCTTTACATGTGACTGCAAAAACGAAAGACCCAGTGACCATGTCCGTTGATGTGGCTTGCTGCATAAACCAAGAGTCACTGCCGAGCGAAGAAGTTGAAGAAAAACGCGAAACAACCGTGCGATATCAGGGCATTGCCATGATCGCCTGCCACGCGTCGGGGTCTCTCTGTCAAACTCGAATCCTTGAGTTCTTTGAAGTACATGTTGCCAAAAGAGCGAGGTGCATGGCATTCAGTAATATCATACCTGGCGTGTTTGGCGCTGCGATCTGTTTCTCCATGCGGTCGCGCGTCATAAGACTTGGAGACAGCTGCAAGTGGCGTGCGGCCGGCCAGTTCCCCATGCAGGGTGCGCTTCGACGGTGGCCACCCACAGCAAGCTCCATGCTGTTTGGAACCCGCGCGCTCTTCCCCCGACAGCTGAACGAGGACAGCTGCTTGATTGCTCTATAGTTAAACAAACGGGTCATGTTCGAGTGCCGCTGTGCACCAATGGTCTGCGGTCCACATGCAGTGCAGACGCTTGGCGAGAAGGAGGCCCACCATTCGATGGCAGCCTTCATTCTGCGTTGTACAGGTACATATCGTACGTACTTATTTAGGTTCGATGAGTTCGGATCGATTGGTCATTGAAGCACTTACAACCATATGATTTGCTGGTTCGCACATCAATAAATCAGTAAATCTAGTTTCAACTAACTAAACTAACTACACTGATAAGCAATCCCGCGGGATTTTCTGTTCGAAGCAGCACCGCAGTCAGTAAAGGCAAGGCGTTCGCACACAATGAGCAGCATCAATATGCTGCATGCCTGTGGATGTGGCAGACCCAAGAGACGTTCGTGGTCACTTGCGAATAGCGTCGCTCGTGCGCGGACTTCGAACAGGAGCGAATGCACAGCACACAAGCGCTGCGAGCACATTCCGCGAGGCGAAGATCGTTCCTCGTGCCCAGCAGGAATGGCACAGCCACACACGAGAAGCATGCGCCGTGGATCGGATCGCTCCGCCGAACCAAATGCATCTCGGCAATGCGCGCGCCACCACAAGCGATCCCGTTGGTAGCGCTTCCGTCTGAAACGACACCATCGAAATGAAACCCTCTTTAACCTAATGTCATGTATAATTTGGTGTACGAGTACACGGTATAATATCTTAGATCACCTGTGAGCCAATATAAGAACACTGTTCCCATCTGCTGTCCAGAGGGCAACAAGTGTCAATAACCAGTCAGAAATCTCATATCCGCAGCAATTCATGTGCAACATGATTTATTCAGCGTGTGTGGGGGTGAGTGGAGCGATCGGCTGGCAGTGCCGAGCGACCGCATCCGTTCATCGACCGCTATGACGCCTCTCTCCTCCACAGAAGCCGGCGCGGCAACACTCAACTGGTAAGCACTGCCACTCTCGGCGCTGCCATTGCACAATTCGCTCTCAACCGCAACGTGCAGCCTCCTCGTCAAAAGCAATGAACATCCCTTCCCGTCCGCGCAAATCTGCTGCAGTGCTCATGGCTGCGACTGCGATGGTTTTCATGGCGGCAGTCGCGAGTGCTGGCGGTGTCCGAGGCGATGGTCTGATCGACCCGCAGGCGCAGTCCAAGATCGCGGCGCATGTCAGGTTGCTGACGGCTAACAGCGGCAACTCGACGGTGGTCGTGCCCACGGGGGAGCGCATGCTGCAGACGTACACGCAGAGCGACGACTTCACGGCGCTGATGCTGGCTGCGGTGAATGTCGAGCGCGCCAAGGCCGGCTTGAGCGCTCTCTGCACCAGCACCAAGCTGCAGGCCGCCGCCCAAGGGCACTCGGATGACATGGCCAGCAAAAACTACATGAGCCACACCGGCTCGGACGGATCGACCATGGCGCAGCGCATCAACGCGGAGAGTTACTCCTGGTCGGCGCTCGCGGAGAACGTGGCGGCCGGCCAAGTGGACGTGACGGCCGTCATGAAGTCGTGGATGAACTCGGAGGGCCACAAGGCCAACATCATGAACGCCGACTACACGCAGTTCGGCACAGGCTACGCCTACAGCGCCTCGAGCACGTACAAGCACTACTGGACGCAAGACTTTGGCACCAGCTCGTCGGAGGCATGCGCTGGTTCGACGTCGACGACAACCACCACTCCTGCCAAGACGACTGCCAGCCCCGCGGCTCAAACGACGCCGACGCCGGCATACACGACGAAGACACCGGCCTCTACGACCAAGACGCCAGCATCTACGACAACAGGAACTTCCATGCAGGCGCAGATGCTGGCGGCCGTCAACGCTGAGCGCGCCAAGGTCGGCGTCGCTGCGCTGTGCACCAACAGCAAGCTGCAGTCATCGGCGCAGGGCCACTCGAGCGACATGGCCAGCAACAACTACATGAGCCACACGGGCTCGGATGGATCCACGATGGCGAAGCGGATCACCGCCAAGGGCTACAAGTACACGGCTATCGCAGAGAACGTGGCGGCGGGTCAGGTGGACGTCACGGCGGTGGTCAAGACCTGGATGAACTCGTCCGGGCACCGCAAGAACCTGCTGAACGCCAAGTACACGCACTTTGGCATGGGCTACGCCTACAGTTCCTCCACCACGTACAAGCACTACTGGACGCAGGACTTTGGCGCCGGCACCTACGAGTCGTGCGCGTAACACGGAGCGAGAGTGAGAGAGCTTTATATGGTAGAGAATTGCATGCGTATGAGTCTTCAAGCAAGTCTAGTGAATTTCCCCTCAAGGTGACCGTCGACTCTGATCCAGCAACTTCAAGCCTATCCGTGTAACCTTGGACCTATAACGACCCAGCGTTGCCAGAATAACACAAGTGCCATGTGGCTGGCCGCAGTGGACGCACCCGCCGGGAAGCGTCGATGCGCTGCGCCAGGATTCGGCTGTCAGGATCCGCGGCAGCATTGGCGCGGAATGCCAACCGCTGCTGGTTGCGCCGCCTTGTGAATTATTGATGTTGAGTTGATGTTGAAGCCATTGCCAATGGTGAGCGGGTGGGTTTCTGTCCCAATTTCGTCAACGGGCCTGTGGGAATCGGGTCGGGTTCAACTTGACGGGTCTGATCGGCTGAATGCGAACCACACCAAACGATGACGTCGCCCTGCGTCAGCACAATTTCCGCTGGTGCATCCCCCTTCAAATCCCAAAATATCAAAACAGGGTGCAAATCAAAATATCCTCCCAAACACGGCTACAAATGCAAATATTCCTCATCACGGATGGCTACTTCAACCCTTTTCTGAAAAAAATGTTCGTGCCAACTCGCTCGGCGACCCGCTGAGGTGTTTGGGGAATCCTTTGCATTCACGCCCGCCCGCTTGCATTCACGGCACATACAAACACCAAGTCGAAGAACGGACGCGCAGCGGACCCTTGCTTGCCCACCCAGCAAGCAGTGCCCCAAGCCCATTCTCCAAGTTTCGCCCTCGAGGAAAGACCGCCCGCCCCGTCCCCATAGTGAACGGAAGAAGCAGCGATGGCTCCGCGTCCGCCGCCGGGGGAGGAGGTGCTGGAGCGCGTGGTGGCCGTAGGCCCCGCGGGCGTGCGCCGCGACCTCGTGCTGTACGTGAACGGCCGACGGGTGCAGGTGCCCGAGAAGCAGGTTCGCCCGGAGATGACGCTGCTGCAATTCCTGCGCCTCGACCTGGGGCTCACAGGCACCAAGCTCGGCTGCGGAGAAGGCGGCTGCGGCGCCTGCACCGTCACGGTGTCCAAGTTCGACCTGCGCACGCGTCAGGTGCGCCACCTGTCAGTCAACTCGTGCCTCGCGCCGCTGTGCGCGATGGACGCGTGCGCCGTCACGACGGTGGAGGGGATCGGCGCGATCCTTGGGCCGGGCGGCGAGTCGACCGATCTGCACGTCGTCCAGCAAGCGCTCGCCGAGTCGCACGGGTCGCAGTGCGGCTTCTGCACGCCGGGCTTCATCATGGCGCTGTACTCGATGGTCAAGCAGCGCGAGACCGGCACGCCGCTTACGATGGAGGAAATTGAACACAACCTGGACGGCAATCTATGCCGGTGCACGGGGTACCGACCGATCTTGGATGCTGCCAAGAGCTTTGGCGTTGACGCGCTCGAGTCGCATTGCAAGGGTGATTGCGTGGGATGTCCCAACAAGCAAGCGGACGGTGACAGCGTCGACATCGAAGACCTGCATGGTGCGGAAGGTGGCGCACGCGAGGTTACAAGCTGCTCGTCGAGCAAGATCCGCGCGCTGGCCAAGCGCTGGGATGGTCAACTCTCCGACAGCAAGACTCCAGCCCAGCTGACAGAGAAGGCCAAGGCGATGGAGTTCCCAGAGGAGCTGATCTTCAAGGGCCAGTCCCCTGAGTTCCTTCAGATTGAGGGCAAGCACGTGCGCTGGTTCTCGCCTGTGTCACTCACGCAGTTGCTCGAACTCAAGAGCGAGTTTACCGACGCCAAGATCTCGGTGGGCAACACCGAAATGGGGATCGAGACCAAGTTCAAGAACTTCAAGTACGCGCATCTCATCAATGTGAGTCGCGTTCCCGAGCTCGTCGCTATCGAGGGTGTTGCACGTGCGGACTCGATCAACACGACGCACTTCGCTGGCGCTGACGCGTTTGAAGGCGTCAAGTTTGGTGCGGCGGTCACGCTGACCGACGTCAAGGAGCACCTTGCGGGGTTGAGCAAGACTCTTCCGAAGCATCAGACGCATGCGTTCACGTCGATCACCAAGATGCTGAAGTGGTTCGCTAGCACGCACATCCGCAACGTCGCCTGCATCGGCGGCAACCTCGTGACGGCTAGCCCGATCTCGGACATGAATCCTCTTTTGGCTGCCATGAACGCGTACATCGAGATCCAGTCGCTGGAGAACGGTTCCCGTTACACACGTGTGCGCGACTTCTTCCTCGCCTATCGCAAGGTTGGGCTCGAACCCGATGAAGTGATCACAAGTGTCTACGTTCCGTTCACAAAGCAGTGGGAGTACGTTCTACCGTTCAAGCAAGCGCGGCGCCGTGAGGACGACATCAGCATTGTCACGGCTGGTATTCGCGTCCTATTGGAACCTGTGGATGCGTCGGACCTGTGGACGATCGCTGATGCGTCTATCGTGTACGGTGGCATGGCACCTGTGACGAAGGCTGCTCAGACAACGGAGCAGTTCATGATTGGCAAGCCGTTCGCAGCAGCGACGTTTGACTCTGCATGTGACGTGCTCTACGCCAACGACTTCCAGCTCCCTGAAGGCGTCCCCGGTGGCATGGCGCGGTACCGTGAAAGCCTGTGCGGGTCCTTTCTGTACAAGTTCTTCATCAAGGCGTCGAAGCAGCTGGATGGTGATGCCCTTGAGGCCAGCACTGTTGCCAAGAAGCTGCCAGCCGCACCTACAATCGACAAGATGATCGAATCGGCTGGCGAATCGTTCGTGCATTCGTCTCGCCCAGCATCTGTTGGCGTTCAAACCTACGGCGTCGAGCGTGGCGGTCTTTTGAATTCTGATCACAAGCCGATCGGAGATGCCACCACCAAGCGCGGGCCTGTTGGTGATCCGTTGATGCACAAGTCGGCGTACATGCAGGTGTCAGGAGAGGCTATGTATGCCGATGACCTGCCAAACACTCCGGGGACTCTCCACGCCGTTCTGGTTCTCTCAACTATTGCCCACGGGTTGATCAAGTGCGTTGATGCAAGCGAGGCTCTCGCAATGGAGGGCGTTCATCGCTACTTTGACGCGTCAATCTTCAAGACGGAGCGGCTCGGAACGAACAAGATTGGTCCAGTTCTCAAGGATGAAGAATGCTTCGCTGACGGAAAGGTTCTGTGCGTCGGTCAGCCTATTGGTATGGTCGTCGCCGAGACCCACGAGATCGCGACAGCCGCGGCTGACAAGGTGAAGGTCGAGTATGAAGAGCTACCTTCGATCATCACGATCCAGGACGCGATCCGCGAGAAGTCGTTCATCCTCCCAGTTCACTCGATTGTTGACGGTGACGTCGACAAGGGTTTCGCTGAGTCCGACATTATCCTCGAGGGCGAGATGAACATGGGCGGCCAGGAGCAGTTCTACTTCGAGACGAATGTGTCGCTGTCGACGCCATACGAAGGTGGAATCAAGATCATTGCGTCGACGCAGGCGGCCGCCAAGACCCAGTCACTTGTTGCGCGTGTTCTTGGACTCCGGGACAACCTCGTCACGTGCGCGACGAAGCGCATCGGTGGCGGCTTTGGTGGCAAGGAGACCCGCAGCGTGTTTGTATCGTGCGCGGCTTCGGTTGCAGCTTATGTGATGAAACGACCTGTCAAATGTCTGCTCGAGCGCCACGTGGACATGCTAGCGAGCGGCGGGCGTCATCCGTTCTACGCCAAGTACAAGGTGGGTGCGACCAAGGAGGGCAAGATCCTGGCACTTGACGTGGACATCTACAACAATGCGGGGTACTCGATGGACCTTTCGCTTGCCGTGATGGACCGCGCATTGTTCCACTGCGACAACGCGTACAACATCCCGAACACGCGCGCCAACGGCACCGTGTGCCGCACGAATCTGCCCACGAACACAGCGTTCCGTGGCTTCGGTGGACCGCAGGGCCTCATGATTGCGGAGACGTACATTGATCACATTGCGCGCACGCTGGAGCTGGCGCCGGAAGAAGTGCGCTGGCGCAACATGTATGTGCAAGGCGATGTGACGCACTACGGTCAGCCGCTGGAAGACTTCGACATTCGCACGCTATGGCAGCACACGATGGAACGAAGCGCCTTCCACGAGAAGAAGAAGCAGGTAGCCGAGTTCAATGCTGCGAACCGCTGGAAGAAGCGCGGGGTGGCGATCATTCCGTGCAAGTTCGGCATCAGCTTCACGTCCAAGTTCATGAACCAGGGCGGTGCGCTCGTGCACGTTTATGCGGACGGTAGCGTGCTCATTTCACACGGTGGTGTCGAAATGGGGCAGGGTCTGCACACGAAGGTGATCCAGGTGGCGGCCCGCGCGTTCGGCATCCCGCACGAGCAGGTGCACATCGAAGAGACGAGCACAAGCAAGGTACCCAACTCGCAACCGTCCGCCGCATCGATGAGCACGGACTTGTATGGCATGGCGACGTTGGACGCGTGCGAGCAGATCCTCGCACGACTCGAGCCCATTCGAAAGCGGCTTGGGCCGGATGCGCCGTTTAGTGCCGTCGCCAACGCCGCGTACTTCGATCGGATCAACCTGTCGGCGCAGGGCTTTTACATTGTGCCCAACGAGCGCTGCGGCTACGACTTTGAGAAGAGTGTGGCGGAAAACGCCGCCGGCGGAACGGCGTTCAACTACTACACGACGGGCATCGCGTGCACCGTCGCGGAGCTCGATGTGCTCACCGGGGACTTCCACATGGAGAGCGTCGACTTGCTGATGGATTTGGGAGCAAGTATCAACCCTGCGATCGACATCGGACAGGTCGAGGGTGCCTTCATGCAGGGCTTTGGGTTGTATGCCCTCGAAGAACTCGTCTGGGGCGACGACTCGCACCCGTGGGTTAAACGTGGTCACCTCTTCACTCGTGGCCCGGGCGCTTACAAAATCCCGAGCGCCAACGACCTGCCGCTCCAGTTCAACGTGTGGCTCGAGTCCAACTCGAAGAATCGCTTCGCCGTGCACTCGAGCAAAGCGGTGGGCGAGCCGCCCCTCTTCCTCGGGTCCAGCGCGCTCTTCGCAATCAAGGAAGCCATCTACGCCGCGCGCAAGGACGCCGGGATTGAGGGCTACTTCGTGCTGCGCAGCCCCGTGACGGCCGAGCGCGCACGCATGGCCTGCGCCGACGAGATGCTCGCCAAGGTCTTCGATGCGCGCGGCGGCGACATGGCCACCTTCCAGCCCAACGGCAGCTTTTGACCGCGCAGTCTCTTTCATCAAGTGCAGCAGATCATCTGCTTGTCTTCCCAAGCGCGTTGGCGCTCCATATCTATTCTGTTTGCGGTGGGTTGTCGAGAAGTGTGAACGAATGCGAGAGTGTGAACTGCATTAGGCTCGATGCATCCGTGGTGTCGGGCGACTTCAATGAATGATTTCATCACTCGAGTCTTGAAGTCGTCGTTGCCTGCAGTGGCCATGGTTCTCGTCAGGGTGAACGCCATAGAACGACTCGGCTTCATGTTGAAATGTCGTTCCGGGTTTATAGCCCCAACATGCAGTTGACGCTCACACCGACTCATTGACTTGGCGCGCAGGTCTCCTCATGTGGACGTTGCGTAACTGGGGCACATGCACAGGCCGCGATCGTACTCGGCGCCGACGAGAAACTCGACATCGGGCACGGAGGACGAGATGCGGTAGATCTGGCCGAGCACACCACGAGCACGAGTCAGTCGTTTGTTTACCACTCAAAGCGCCGAGTGCGAGATTGACAGCGAGCGAACCTTGTGCGTGCCCCAAGTGATGGAGCCCGTGACGGTCGCATTGATGCGGAAGATGAGCTCGTTGTTGCGGAAGTCCGACCAGAGCGCGTACGACTCGGCGACGGTCGGCGGCTTGATCTGGATTGGTGCGATAATGTCACTAATCGCCCCCGCGGTGGTTTCCCACGGCGTCGAGAGCTCCCACATGCCCACATACGTGCCCTTGTGGTAAATATCGGCGCGGCCCGACTCGAGCACGAACCCGAAGCGGTTCTCGTTGATGACGCTGATCAGCACCTGGTAGTTGATCGTCGGCTCCAAGTGGCGCAGGCTCTGCAGGATCGACTCCCACTCGAACTCGCGGTTGCACACGTTGTAGTCCGGGATGCGCGGGTAGAACATGAGCGCGAAGATCGTCACGCCAAGGAGCGTCCCCAGCCAGCCCAGCCGCCAGAAGAACGTCGACCAGTTGAACTCGTGCTCCTCCCTGCGCGAACAAGCGTCGAGCGTCACAACAGAGCCACTACATCATCATGCAATGGCACTACCCACCGCTCGTATCGCGACTCGAGCCGGTCAAGCGCGTCGTCGTCCTGGTCGTTATGGAAGGTCACCACTCCCTCTTCTGCTAGCAACAGCGGCTGCACCTGGTCGCTTGACGCGTCCGATCTGCATAACGCATACACCACCACCGCTCAATACAAACTCCTTCATGATGAATGGATCACACCATACCCTGCAGTGGTTTTCTTCTTCTGCTGCTTGCGCTTTTTCTTGCTGTCGCGGATCGCAGACACGGCCGCCGCCTGACGCGAGGGCGGCGACCGCCGGCGGCAAAAGACCGTACAGATGGCCGAGATGCCGCACATGCAGCACGTCAGCGTCACCACGAGGCACAGCACCGCGATGACCACCGACGGCGGCGGTCCGTAGCCCACATACTGCGGCGCCTTCCTCTCGCAGTCTGCGCACACGCCCGTCATGTGAGAAACGCTACTCCCAACCGCGTCGCTCCAAGCGGAAGCGTACCCGACAGGTGGTGGCACTGGCCGATGCCCGTGGCGCATCCGTGCGGCGAGAGGATCGCGTGGCACTCAAAGTCCGACTCGCAGAAGTGGCAGAAGGTGCTCGCGTTCAGGCACGCGTCGCACGTCTTGTAGCTCGCGCAGGCGTCTTCAACCGTCGGGTCGAACGCCGCGGGCGACAGCAGCGCCGACGGGTCGAACACTGCGCCATCCGCACCCACAGGAGGAGCAGCAGTAGCGGCGGCAGCCGCCAGCGCGAGCGCCGCCATCAGCGCGGCCGCCAGCGAGCGCATTCCGAGGGACCGACACCGACAGACGCGCTGGGTTGACTGGGTTTCGTTATTTGCCAGGGAAGGCGACCGAGAAGAACGAGGAAATCTTCAACACCTGCCCGTTATCAGGTTATCTACGCTATCATAGGACACATGATGTCTAACTAGCGTCGGACACACTAATACTCGACAGGGTTCTGTATTGGGGAAGGCGGTCCGGATTGCCTGCCCCACTTGCTGACCCGACCCGTTGCGCGCCAAATACCAGGAGAAACACCCGCGGCGGCCTCGGAAGAGGGGGAAAGGGCCGGCAAGAAGGGACGCGCGCGCTTGACGGGCGGACGGCGCGACTCCAGGTCTTCAAGGCGTCTGCGCAGGTGAGAAGCGCGTGCTACGGGGTGGGGAGACGGCCGTGGGTGGTCGCGGCGCGGTGCTGACGTCCCTGGCGGTCTCTTGGCGGCTTCTTTCTGTTCAGAAAGGCGGGGCTTGTGATTGTACTTGAGGAGGAGTGAGCATGGCGCGCGGAGAGGGTGCGGCGAAGGAGAGCCGCGCAGACTGGGTGGCGGTGGAGGCGCAGTTCCAGCATGCGGCGGCGACGCAGCCCGCCAAGGCCAAGAGCGCGTACAACTTCTTCCAGAAGCATGTGATGGCCGACGTGCGGCAGGTGCTGGCGGCGCGCGCCGAGGAGAAGGGCGAGACGCTCGAGCTCGGGTCCATCGCGCGAGAGGTGAGCGCGCGCTGGCAGCAGCTGTCGGCCGTCGAGCGAGAGGAGTTCAACGAGCTCGCGGCCGCCGACAAGGCGCGCTACGACGAGGAATGCCGCGCGCGCGACGAAGAAGTCGAGGCCGAGCGCAAGCGCAAGCGCGAGGACATGTACGCCACCGTGGAGGGCAGGCGCGAGCGCAAGAAGGTGTGGGCTCGTCTTACTGCTGCTAGCTGTGGCACATACGTTGGTTGGTTGCTCATCGAGCCCTCTATGCGTCATGTGATAGGCGCCAGCGGTGGAGGAGGTGAAGCCGAAGCGCTCGCACCCGCCGCGGGAGCTGTCGGGGAAGCAACTGGAGGCCAAGCGTCTTCGGGATGAGATCCGCCAGCAGGAGCTCGAGGAGCGCGATGAGCTCAAAGCCGAAGAGAAGCGGCAGAAGGAGGAACTGGCCCAGAAAAAGTCGGACATCGCGTCGGCGCGGCTCAAGTACTTGCTCTCCCAGAGCGACATCTTTGCGCATTTCAGCGGCAAGGTGAACAAGAAGAAGTCGAAGAAGAAGGACGCCGAGGACGACAAGAAACTGAAGAAGCGCACGGAGCACGAAGAGGATGAAGATCTCTTGCACGACAAGCATGACATCGTGCGACTGACGAAGCAGCCGTCGTCCATCAAGTTCGGCACGATGCGCGCGTACCAGCTGGAAGGACTGAGCTGGATGGTCAACCTGGCGCACCAGGGCATCAACGGCATTCTGGCTGACGAAATGGGTCTTGGCAAGACGCTGCAAACCATCTCCGTCCTCGCGTACTTTTACGAGTTCGAGAACATTTCCGGCCCGCACATCGTGCTTGTTCCCAAGTCGACGCTCAGTAACTGGCTGGCCGAGTTCAAGCGCTGGTGCCCATCGCTCCGCGCGGTCAAGTTCCACGGCACCAAAGAGGAACGGCAGCAGGTTATCCAAGACGTGTTGTGCCCTGGTCTGTCGGACAAGAAGCGCAAGTTCGACGTCTGTGTGACCACCTTTGAGATGTGCCTGAAGGAGAAGACGGCACTGTGCAAGTTCGCGTGGCGCTACCTCATCATCGACGAAGCCCACCGCATCAAGAACGAGACGTCGCAGTTTTCGACCGTGGTGCGCATGCTCGAGACCCAGCATCGACTGCTGCTCACGGGCACTCCGCTGCAGAACAACCTTCACGAGCTGTGGGCGTTGCTCAACTTCTTGCTGCCTGACGTATTCGCATCCTCGCAGGAGTTTGACGAGTGGTTCAACCTGGACGTCGACGATGACGAAGCCAAGAAGCAGATGATCAGTCAACTGCACAAGATTCTGCGACCATTCATGCTGCGCCGCCTGAAGGCTGACGTGGAAAAGAGCCTCCCACCGAAGAAGGAGACGCTGCTGTTCGTCGGCATGTCGGCCATGCAGAAGGCGCTATACAAGTCCCTCCTGCTGCGTGACATGAACACGATCACTGGAGGCGCGGCGGGCGTGTCAAAGAGCGCGCTGCAGAACATCGTCATGCAATTGCGGAAGTGCTGCGGCCATCCGTATTTGTTTGAAGGCCAGGAAGACCGCTCCCTAGACCCGCTGGGTGACCACGTGATTGACAACTGCGGCAAGATGGTGCTCATGGACAAGCTGCTGAAGAAGCTCAAGCAACGTGGTTCGCGAGTGCTGATCTTCACCCAGATGACGCGCATCCTGGACATCATGGAGGACTTTTGCCGCATGCGCCAGTACGAGTACTGCCGTATCGACGGCCAGACGACGTACGAGGACCGTGAGTCGTCGATCGAGGAGTACAACCGCCCGAATTCGTCCAAGTTCCTGTTCTTGCTGTCGACGCGTGCTGGTGGTCTCGGAATCAACCTGTACACTGCGGACGTCGTCATTTTATACGACTCGGACTGGAACCCTCAGGCTGACTTGCAAGCTCAGGACCGCGCGCATCGCATTGGTCAGAAGAAGGAAGTCAATGTGTACCGCTTGGTGACAGCCGACTCTGTCGAGGAAAAGATCATCGAGCGCGCTCAGCAGAAGCTGAAGCTTGACGCCATGGTGGTGCAGCAGGGGCGTCTGCAGGAGAAGCAGGCCAAGCTGAGCAAGAACGACATGCTCGAGATGATTCGCTTCGGTGCAGACCAAGTATTCCGCGCGACTGACTCAATGATCACGGACGAAGACATTGATGCGATCTTGGCAAAGGGTGAGCAGCGAACAGAGGAGATGAAGCAAAAGTTGCAGGCCCACGACAAGGGCGACCTGCTTGACTTCAAACTGGACGGCGGCGGCATCCAGAACTACGATGGTGTCGATTACTCGAAAGAGAAGGAGCGCCAAGAAGAGCTGAAGCGCCTTGCGGAAGCCGAGTTTGCCAAGACGATGACTGCGGGTATTGGCAAGCGTGAGCGCCGCGCAGTCATGCGCCAGAGCCTTACTGGCCCAGAGTCGAACCGGCGTGCCAACGCAAAGCAGAAGCAGCTGCCGAAGGCGCTTCGTTTGCCGCGCATGGACGAGTGGCAGTTCTACAACCGTCGGCGCTTGTTGGAGCTACACGACATTGAGTGCGCCAATTACGAACATGCCAAGGCCGAGATGGACAAGCCTCCGCTTCCGCCTCATGCGCAGTATCTGAGCGAAGAAGAGCTATCGGAGAAGGAGAACCTGCTGCGTGAAGCCTTCGGCGATTGGAACAAGCCACAGTTCTTCCTGTTTATCAAGCTGCTGGCTCGTTACGGCCGCGCAAACGTGGAGGCAGTTGCCCGCGAGATGATGAAGCCGCTCGACGAGGTGCAGCGTTACGCCGAGGTGTTCCTGTCGCGCGGACCGGAAGAACTCGGCGACTGGCCTAAAATCCTCAAGTCGATCGAGAAGGGCGAGTCCAAGCTGCTGGAGATTGAGCGCTTGACAGCCGAGACGACGCGAAAGGTTGAGCGGTACGCGAATCCTTGGGAGGAAATGCCGATCAACTATCAGGGCAAGGGCGGCAAGGTGTTCACGGAAGAGGAGGACCGCGTGCTGTTGTGTCTCGTCAACAAGTTTGGCTACGGCGCGTGGGACCGCATCAAGCAGGAGATTTGTAGCCTCGAGATGTTCGCGTTCGACTACTACCTTCGGTCGCGCACCCCCGCGGAGATTGGTCGTCGTTGCGACTCGTTGATGCGTATCTGCGAGAAGGACAATGCCGACTTGGAGACGAAGGAGAAGAAGGAGCACGACATGCGCGTCGTGTTGCAGCGTCAGCGCGACGATCTGGACGCGCGTCTCGCGACGGCGCGCGACGAGCTGAAGCGCCACCAGCAGCGCGTCGACGAGCTTATCATGAAGGAAGCCAAGCGCATGCAAGCTCAGCGCGAGGCGAAGCGCACCAAGAAGCGCAAGGAGCGCGACGAGAACGAAGTGGGAGTCGATCAGCACAAAGAAGCTCTCGCGTCGTTCCTGCTCAAGTCGACCATCATGGACGCGGCGAAGGTCGCGCTCGACTTCTGTGCGCTTATCAAGGAGGAGAAGGGCCTCGAGCTGCAGCCGTCGTACGTGCTCAAGAAGATTCGGCAGATTGCGTTGCCGCTCGATAATGTGTCCAAGGGCCAGTTGGCGTGGATGCTCAAGGAGCAGGAGGACGGAGTGCGCGACGGAGTGCGCGACGGAGTGCGCGAGGAGGACGAGGACGAGGACGAGGATCACGAGGGCGGTGTGAAGAAAGAGGCGAAGGTGGCGAAGCGCGAGAACATGACGGATGTGGCCGATTCGCCTGATCGCAAGGTCAAGGCGGAGAATGCCGTCGACGGATCACCTAGTGCGAACCGCCTGCCCAAGTCTCCGTGGTCGCCGTCCGCAATGAAGCAAAAGTCGTCATCGGGCTCGGCGACCAAAGTGAAGAAGGAGAAGAAGCCGAAGCCCAGCGGACGACTGAGCGCGATCCGGAAAGCGCGCAGCGCGTACGTCCTGTTCAGCGTCGCGCACCGCCAAGAAGTAAAGCAGACGCTGCCGCCTGGTGCCCAAATGGTGGATGTGATGGCCAAGCTGCTCGAGATTTGGCAAGGCATGGCCGAGGCCGAGAAGGCGCCGTGGGTCGAGGCTGCCGCTCAAGACAAGCGCCGTTACGAGCTGGAGATGAACGAGGCGGCGGCGTAGATCCCATCTGCGCGTAGACGCGCGGACGCATGCGGTAAGTCGCTGTCTTCCTCCGAGCGGATGTGCCCACGTCCTGACGATGTTGTGGCCGCAGTTGCCGACGACCCGCGCTTCCGTCGCCATCCCCGTCGTGAACGACGCGAGCTGTGCTGTTCTTCCTCCAATAGTGCTCTTGGTTTGCTCTTGGTTTGAAGATTTCCTTGTGAAGAACAGCGCGAATGCAAATGCACATGATGAATCCGAGCACTCAAGTCGTAGGCAGCATCCGTTCCTCCCGTTGTTGGGCCAGCCTGCTGAGCCAGTCCGCGGCGACGTACCGCTGCTGTCTCCTGGCGAACGGGATCAGGTCGTCCAACTCGAGAAGCCCGGGGTCGGTCGCATCCAGCCACTCGAGCACCTCCACGCTGCCGTTGCTGACGGCCGAGAGCGCCGCGCGCGGCGTGCACCCCGCCGAGTTGCCGTAGTGCTCGTGAAGGAACCGCAGCATGGGTAAGTTGCTGCGCCGGGCGGCCGCGTCGAACGCTCGGTCCGAGCAGCCCTCGCTGCGGTGCGCCTGCAGCCAGTGGACGATGTGGTCTAACCCGCAGAAGACGGCACGGTCCATGGCGCTTGTCGTGCAGCCTTCGCTCCGGTGGCGGTGCAGGTACTCGACCACCTCCAGGTGGCCGTTGCCCGCAGCGCCGTCCATCGCGCGGTGCGTGCAGCCTTCGCAGCGGTTCTCGTGCAGGAACTTGACAACTTGGAGACTCCCCAGCGCGGCCGCGTCGTCCATGGCGGCCGTGGTGCAGCCTTCCGGCCGGTTCTCATGCAGGAACTCGACCACCTCCAAGTGTCCGCTCGCGGCTGCAGCGTCCATCGCGTCCGGCTCCCACCTGAGTGCTGGGAAGCGCGCGTGGACGAACTGCACCACGTCCAGGCGGCTCGAGCCAGCGAGCAGCGTCGCGTCCGACGGCAGGCATTCTCCTCCCAGCGCGTGCTGCGCGAGCCACTCGGCGACCTCCAAAAGCTCCTGGCGCAGCACCCAGCGCATCGTCCAGGCCTCACAGCCCACCACCGGGTAGTGCTCGTGGATCCACTGCACGACGTCGAGCCGCCCGGCACCCGCCGCGCCTGTCATGGCCGCGCGGCTGCAGCCCTCGCTTCGGTGTCGGTGAAGCCACTCGAGCGCCTGCAGCTGTCCGTGCGCCGCCGCCACGTCCATCACGTCGCTCGAGACGGCCACGCGGCGGCGGAAACGCCTCGGAAAGTACGCGTGCAGCCACTGCAGCACGTGCAGCAGGCCGCGCGCGGCCGCGGCCTGCATGGCCTTGTCCAGGCGCTTGGCCTCGCGAGACGCCCATCGGCGCTTCTCTCTCTGCGCGCGCAGCATGCGCCGCGTGTCCGTCTGCGGCACGCGGAGCTCGCCCCAGCGCCCCGGCGAGTCGACGAAGGCCTCCACGCGCTCGCAGACCTCTCGGCACGCGTGCAGCGCGCCGTGGGAGCGCGCGACCACCTCGACGCAGGTCAGCATGGCCCGCCGCTTTGTTTTGCTTGTTCGGTTGTGAATTGTGAGCGCAGAAGCGCGCGTTAGGTGCGTATTGGATAGATTCAATAGTGCTTCATCCGCACTTTATGGATGGTGGGATCAAGACGTTTGCAGAGTGAATGCATACTTAGTATCCAATATGCGAACTTAACCAAGTTGAATTGTGAGTGCTGGTCAGGGAAACCTGCATCTTTCATCATTGTTCACTCACTTTGGTTTCCTCGAGCGAGAAGACCAGGGAAGAAGAAGGAGGCAAGGACAGCGCAGAACCGTGAGCGGAAAGGACGACAGGGCGTTGTGGATGGCGCCGGGAACGGCGGCCAAGCGCGTGGATGGCGCGCCGAAGCAGCAGCAGCAGCAACAGAAGAAGAAGCAGAAGGCCAAGCCCAAGCATGGCGGTCGTGGCGGCGGCGAGCGCGTCGTGCTGCGGTGGGAGGCGGTGGAGGAGGACGTGATCGAGGTGACGGCTGCTCCGATGGTGCCGGGTGGGAAGGCTGCCAGTGCGAACCCGAAGAAGAAGAAGAAGAAGAAGAAGCAGGCGAAGAAGGAGAAGGAGGGGAAGGAAGCGCAGGGCGACACGTTCGACGATGACGCGCTGGTCGGGATCAGCGACGAGGAGGAGAAAGAGGATGAAGAGGATGGGATCTTTGGCGGGAGCAAGTTCGTCATGCTCGACGTGGAAGACGACCTGGAGCAGCTGGTGATCGAGGCGTCTGCCTTGAGCATGGGAGGGCCGACACAGGCGAAGAAGCCGTCGAAGCCCAAGAACAAGAAGAAGACGAAGAAGGACAAGAAGTCCAAAGAAGATCTGCCGCTACAAAATGCGTTGGCGGTGGACAGCGCACCAGCCCTCGAAAGACCCAAGAGCGCCACAGAAAAAGCTGATGGCAGAGCCGGTGGGTCCAAGAAGAACTCTGCCGACCGCATCACTGGGAAGCAGAAGGCGAAGGCAGACGGGAAGAAGGCGCCAACGGTGGACGCGAGCAGTACGAAGAAGCCAAAGAAGAAGGGCAAGAATCCCCCGAACACTGCTCCAAACGGCACTCGGGTGGACGAGAAGGCGAAGAAGCCCAGCGACCGGGAAACACCCAAGCCGGATTCTACCCCAGGCGACAAGTCGAAGCGCGAGCAGCGACCCCGTGGCCGGACTGAGCAAGGTGGACGAGCCAATGGGGACGCCGATAGCAAGACTGTGTACACAGACTATCTCGCGCGCGACGTCGTCACCCTCGGCCTTGAAGACGGATCGCTCCTGCAGGGCAAACTGCGAGTCAACGCGATGTACCGGATGGATGGCTACGTCACTGTTGACGGGATCCCAATGGACATTCTCGTGAAGGGCATGGCGGATCGAAACCGCGCCGTGGACGGAGACTTGGTAGCGGTCAAGCTGCATCCTGAAGAAGAGTGGAAGCCTTTGGGCGATGCCCGCGACGACGTGAAGGCGATTGCTTCGGTGCAAGCGACTCTGCAAGAGCCGCCTGCAAAGCCAGAGATCGACGCGAACGCTCTTCATTCGCTGTGGCGTCCGAATGTTGACTCGTCCAAGTGTATCATCCGCAGTGCCGAGGGCACGGAAGACAAGGGCAGCGACGTGAACAGCAAGCTGAAGGAGGAAGTCGCAAAAATCAACGAGCGAGCTCGCAAGACCCGATCTCGACCGACGGCGACGGTGGTGTTTGTGCTGGCGGCTGGAAATTCCGGCGGCTTCATTGGCTGCTTGGAGCCAAGGAACAAGATGACAGATGTGAACGCGCCGCTTCCATCAGAAGATGCCTATGCGTACTTCAACGCACATGATCAGCGGTTGCCTCGGCGGATTCAGATTCCGCGGCTCCAGCTCCCGGACGAGTTCATTCGTCGCCCTGTGGAGTATTCCAAGACGATGCTGTGCTTTTGTCGCATCAAGACGTGGTCAACGCAGTACCGGAGCCCGAAGGGCGAGTTCGTGAAGACGGTGGGCGAGTACACTGGTATCGACACTGGCATCTCTGCCATCCTGTCCAAGAACGATTTGCAGCCGCACACCCTCGACTTTAGCAGCGCAATTCTTGAGGAGCTGGACGTGAAGTACGGCACGAGCGGTGAGAAGTGGGATATCCCTGACGAAGAAGCGCACAAGCGGCGTGACTTCCGCGACTATCAGATCTTCAGCATCGACCCGTACAACGCGCGCGACTTGGACGACGCGCTGCACATTCGCGCGCTGGATGACGCGCGGACGACGTTTGAAATCGGCGTGCACATTGCGGATGTGACGCATTTCGTCGAACACAACTCGCTGCTGGACAAAGAAGCCCAATCCCGCGCGACGAGCGTTTACCTGCCGAACCGAGTGCTACCGATGCTGCCACGCATTCTGTGCGAGAAGCTGTGCTCCTTGCAGCCTCAAGTCGATCGTTTGGCATTCTCGGTCGTCTGGCAAATGAACATTGACGGCACGTTGGTCGAGGGAGCGGAGCCGTGGTTCGGCAAGTCGATGATCCGGTCATGCTGCAAGCTCGACTACGGTTCGGCCCAGAAGATGCTGGATGGGACGATCAGTAGCGACAAGCTGGACGAGTGGGAAGTTGACCGCCGGCCGATTCCAGGGGTGAATCCAGCCATCACGAACGCCAGCGTCATCCAAAGCGTCAAGGACCTGTGGGCGATCGGCGAGAACCGACGTGCGATGCGCTTCGACACTGGCGCGATCAGTCTGAACGACATCAAGCTCGTGTTCACGCTGGACCAGAAGGGCAACCCGACGCGATTTGGCTCGTATCAGATCAAGGACAGCAACCGCCTGGTCGAGGAGTACATGCTTCTCGCAAACTTCCTGGTCGCGCAGAAGCTGCTCCAGGCGCATGGCCCGCTAGCGTTCATCCGTCACCACCCGGCGCCAGTCGAGCGCGCGATGGAGCTGGCACTGGGAGCGCTGAAGGAGCAGTCCATTGAGATTGATGCCTCGGCCACGAAGCGCTTATCGGACTCGCTTGACCGCGTCCGGCGCGAGCATGGCGATACGGTGTTTGCGATCGTCCAGGCGATGCTGATCAAGCCCATGAAGCCGGCGGAGTACATGGTGGCAGGCAACGGCGCATCACCGGAGTCGTGGCGCCACTATGCGCTCAACATCCCGTACTACACGCACTTCACGTCGCCGATCCGCCGGTATGCAGACGTGGTCGTGCATCGCTTATTGCAGGAAAGCGTGACGAGCGAGCCCCTCACATCGGATAACGTGAGTGCGCGGCTGATCGAGTCCACATCCATCGCGCAGAACTGCAATGACAAGAAGATGGCGGCCAAGGCGGCCGAGAAGGAGTGTGACGAGGTGTTCTTGTGCGCGTACATCAAGCACCTGGGCTCTGTCGACGTCACCGGCGTCGTCATGAGCTCGGGGCAGCAGAGCTTCACGGTGTACATCATGGAGCTGGGCGTCGAGCGCCGCCTGTTCCTCAAGGACCTGCACATTACCGGTGCGTGGGACGAGAAGGCCAAGGAGCTGACCATCCAACTGCCGACGGCCAAGAGCAAGGCGAAGAAGAAGAGCAAGCAGCGCCGCCGCAAGCAGAGCAATGACGAGCAGAAGGAGGAGGAGGAGAAGGAGGACACGCTCTCGTCTCCCGCATCTCCCGCCGTCGACGCGAGCGCCGAGGACAGCGAGGAAGCGCTGCCTTTGCCGCCACAGCGGCTGCGCCTCGCGTTCATGACGCAGCTGAAGCTCAAGATGTCGGCGACCACCAAGATGCCGCTGGCGCTCACGTTCGCGCTGGTTGGCGCCGACCGCCCGGAGCCGCAGGCCCGTGTAGAGTAAGTAGCAAGGTGTTCAAGCGACGTGTGTATTATCGTGCGTTCCGGACGGAGGAGCACCTCCACCCTCCTCCATGCGAACCTGTCAATGCAAAAGCAAAGCCACGAGGCTGACGCCCCGCTCGCATCTCGCAATTAGCGGAACTGGGACTTGAGCACGAGCAGGCGGCCGTCGATGGCGTCGACCTCGACGTCGCAGATGGTGCGCAGGATGTCCTTGAGCAGCGCCTTGTCGTTGTCCGTCACGATGAGCTTGCGCAGCTTCTTGAGCAGGTCGCGCGTGCGCATGCGGCCGCCGTAGCGCATGAGCTCCTGCTGCACGCCGGCCTCCGTCAGCCGCGTCGTCGTGTTGGACGCGCCCGCGCTCGGCTTGAGCTTGGTCGGCGTCTCCTCCTTGCCCTTGACCGCGCCCGACACCTCGTCGATCGGTCGCTTGCGGCTGCCGGCGCCGTTCGCCCCCGCGCCGTTCGCCCCGCCGTCGGCGTTCCCGCCCTTGCCGCCGTCCACCGCGCCATTCGCCGCCTTGTCCCCGACGCTAGTGCCCGCCGCCGTGCCGGTCTTGCCGCTGGCGTCGCCGGACGATGGCGCCGCGTCCGACCGGTCATGGATGATGTTGCCGCCCAGGTCGCGCTTGAGGCTGTCCATGTCCTTGGCCGAGAAGTTCTCGTCCTCGTCGTCGTCGTCGCCGTCGTCGCCCTTGTCGTTGTTGGCGTCCAGCATCTCGCCGCTCTGTGCGCGCTTGAGCAGGTCCTTCATGGCCTGGCCCGTCTCCGTGAGCTTGCCCGTGCCCTCGGGGTCGACCTCGAACTCGTCCTCCTCCGAGTCAGACGGCAGCCCCTTGACGTCGTCGTGGTCGATCTCGGCCTCGCTCTCGTCGTCGTCGAACTTCTCGTCAAAGTCGCCGCCGTCCTCGCCCGTCGGCGCGCCTTCCTCGCTCTTCTTGGGGGCCCGAGTCACGCGCCGCGGCCGACTCTCGCTTACCGCGAACAAGTCGTCCCCCTCGGCCTTGGGTTTGGCGCCGGCCCTCGCGCCGCCGCCCACGGCGCCAGTGCGCATGCGCGGAGCGCTGATAGCGTCTCCGCCGGCGTCTGGCTTGTCCTCGCCCGCGAGCTTGTGCTTCATGAGCCAGCGCTCGACGGCGCGCTTCTTCTCGTTGTTCAGGTCCTCGGCCTCGTCGAGCGTCAGCGTGCGGTAGTTCAGCGGCTTCTTGAAGCGGAACCACTGCTCCACGGGCATGACCGAGAACTCGTCGTTGTGCCGGTTCTTGACCAGCAGCATGTACGTCGACTGCTGCCCGCCCTCGAACGCACCCACGAACTTGTTCTTGCCCTCCTGGTCCTCGATCACCCAGCCGGCCGTGCGCGTGTCCTTGCGCCGCCGCCGCCGCCGCTTGCGCAGCGCAGGGTTGTACCCCACGGGCTCCTCGTCCTTCTTCTCCTCGTCCTCGCTCGGCACGCGCTCCGGCTCCGGGTACATCATGACGGGCTGCGGACACGCGCTGAACGTCGGCACCTGCGGCACGTCGAAGCGCGCGATGTTGTACCGCTTGATGGACGGCGTCGCGCGCAGCACCAGCGTGTCCGGGATGGACGGCGCCTTGGGCTTGGCCGCGGACAAGGCGGCGGCCGCGGCGGCGGTGGGCCGGGCGGCCCCGGGACGACTCGAGGTCGCGCGCTGCATGTTGGGACGGATCGCGGTCTTGCGCTCCAATTTGACAGTGGCTCACTATGCGGCGGGAACGGGTCGTTTCCAGGCGAAGGGGGTTGAAAACGATCGAGTACCGCGATTGATCGGAAAAGTACGGATTAGAGGGCTTTTGTTCGGATGGGAAGAGTAGATTTACGGGAACCGACGTTTTGGTACGTTTTGCTGGTGCTTGGCATTGATGGTACAGTTTCGTTACTTACGTTATCGACCGGAAAAGGAGCGACGCAGTGTGATCGGGTCGGCATCGCCTTTCGACCAGCTGGATCTCCTGAACGCCACATTCCGGACACGTTGACCAACAACAACCTGCAACGGTCACTCCAGCACTTCCAGAGCATTCAAGCATCCATCCCATCCCATCCAGAGCAGCCCTCGCTGGTCGGCGTGATAGCCGCGTTGTGCAGCTCCTTGCAGCGCCTGCCTCCGCGTGGTCCAGAGGATCTCTGGGTCTCTTTACGCCTCTATGGCCATGGCCGTCCACAGTCTTCACAGTCTCCACAGTCTCCGATCCGCCAGCAAGAGCTAAAGCCGCGTCGTCGGTGAATCTCAATCCCACTTGGACCCTACAGCATGAAGCTTTTGGTGGCACTGGCTGCGCTTGCGGCCGGCTGCGTGGACGCCGCGTCATCCTTCGGGTACACGTCGAGCTCGAGCAGCTGGGTCATCACGACGGGTGCGGGCCTGCAGATCACCATGGCGCAGGCCTCGTGCGACATCACGAGCATCGACTACAACGGCAACGAGCTGCAGTACAGCTCCAAGCACACGCACGTCAACTCGGGCCTCGGGTCGGTCACCGCGAGCATCAAGACGCACAGCATCGACGACGACGACGACACGATCCAGATCGGCTGCGTGGCTACGAGTATCACGCAGTACTTCCTCTTCCGCTCCGGCGAGAACGCCGTCTATATGGGCACGTACCACTCGACGGACGACCTGTCTGAGCTGCGGTTCCTCGCGCGCCTCGACACGAGCGTCATGAACAAGGGAATCGTCGAGGCCACCTACGACTCGACATCCGACACGGCGATCGAGGCGGAGGACGTCTACGAGCTCAGCAATGGCACCACGCGCTCCAAGTTCTATTCGGGTGTCGCCCACATCGACGACCAGGTGCACGGCGTGAAGAGCACGGCCGTCAAGGCCGGCGTGTACTTCGTCATCTCGGACCTCGGGTACGAGACGTCCATCGGTGGCCCGTTCTTCCGCGACATCAACAACAAGTTCGACACGGCCAACGAGCTTTCGCTCTACTTGAACTCGGACCACACGCGCACGGAGGACTACCGCTACGGCTTCCACGGACCTTACGCGCTCGTCTTCACCACGGGCGCCGCTCCGGCGACGTCGGACGTGAGCTTTGACTTCTTCCAGAGCCTCACGATGACTGGTTTTGTCACCGAAAGCGCGCGTGGGTCGGTCAAGGGAACGATCTCGGATTCCAACAGCGTCATTGATTCGTCGGACAGCGTCGTCGTCACCTGGTCCAACTCGGATGCTCAGTACTGGGTTGACGCCGGCACAGGCGCGACGTCCTTTACCTCGCCGATGATGAAGCCCGGCACGTACAATATGACGGTGTACAAGACGCAGCTCGCTGTCGGCACGAGCGAAGTGACGGTCACCAAGGGCAAGACGACGAGCGCGACGGCGACTGTGACGTACGAGCTCGAGAGCGACCCGATCTGGCGCATCGGCACGTGGGACGGCACACCCGACGGATTCCTGAACGCCGCCAAGATCCACACCATGCACCCGAGCGACGTGGCCATGGCCGACTGGGAGTCCATCACGTTCACGCCTGGCACGGACGACGACAGCGACTTCCCCATGGCGCAGTTCCGTAGCGTCAACGACCCGATCACGCTGTCCTTCACGCTTACCAAGACCCAGGCGTCCTCTGCGCGCACGCTCCGCATCGGCGTGACGATCGCGCAGAGCAGCGGCCGCAACAGCATCACGGTCAACGACGACTACACGCCGAGCACGCCGGCGTCCGTGGCCGTCAAGACGCGCGGCGTCACACGCGGCGTGATCCTCGGCAACTACATGCTGTACGAGTACGCGATCCCGGCGGCGCACCTCGTCACGGGCACCAACACGATCGCGCTCACAATCGCCAGCGGGTCCACCGACCCGGACGAGGAGTTCCTGCACGCGTCCGTCGTGTTCGACGCGCTCGAGCTCGTCTAAGCACTGCGGAACGCGCAGTTAGTGCCGTATGTCCGTCCGCCACGTTGGAGCCCCCGTGTAGATGTAAACCTCGTTGGTCCGCGTCGCTTCCCAGCAATGCAAACCTGAGAACCTGAGTTGCGTACTTGATCAGCTGCTAAGTTCGAAATACGCTGCTCACCCAACCCAGGGGTGTCATTCTCTCAACCCCAATATGCCGACCTTGACGTGCGTCGCGGTCGTCCTGCGCGAGCACGGCGCTCTCTCGTGGCCTGAAGTGGGCCAGTGCATCGAGGCGTTTGTGGACGGGCCGGGGCGATGGCGCGAGATGGGCGTGCCCAAGCCGTACACCAAGCTGCTGCGGCCGCCGATCGCCATCCCCACGTCGCGACAGGGGAAGGAGCTGGACGTGGCGATGCAAGTGGCGGCTGCGCGCGGGCTCCTGCACGTGCTCCGGTGGCTCCATGAGTACTACCCGAGCCGGTTCCGCCCCGAATGCGTGGTCACGTGCGACGTGATGGACGCGGCGGCGGCCAACGGACAGTTTGAAGTGGTCAAGTGGCTGCATTCCCACCGAAGCGAGGGCTGTTCGCGTGCCGCCATGATCTCCGCCGTCAGCATCGGCCGCGTGGACATCTTCCAGTGGCTGCATGAACACTACCCAGCAGTGGAGTTCGGCGTTTGGACATTGCGCAGGATGCTTCGCCAGAGCCGAGCCGAGATCGCACTCTGGCTTCACGAACGCCTGGGCAGCGACCAAGGCGTCACCTCTGGCATGGTGGACGCCGTCTTGACTGGTCGATTCAACGCCATCAAGTACATTCACGAGAAGTGGCCGGAGCTGCGGTGGGAGGCCGACTCGATGGACAGTGCGGCCTCCGGCGGGAACCTGGAGATCGTCGTCTTCCTGCACACGAACCGGACCGAAGGATGCACGCACCGAGCCATGGACCACGCAGCGAGACATGGCCACCTGCGTGTCGTTCGCTATCTACACGATAACAGACCAGAAGGGTGCACCGTCGCCGCCATGGACGGAGCGGCGCATCACGGACACCTCGACGTCATCCGCTTCTTGCATCAGAACCGACCGGAGGGCTGCACTCGCCAAGCGATGGACGCCGCCGCCGAGTACGGCCACTTGGAGGTGGTCAAGTTCTTGCACGAGCATCGCAGCGAAGGCTGCACGACGCGAGCGATGGACCAAGCAGCCCAAAGAGGCCGCATGGAGGTCATCCAGTGGCTCCAACGCAACCGCACCGAAGGCTGCACGTCAGCGGCTTTCAACGCGGCCGCGATGAGGGACGACTTGCCGCTGCTGCGCTTCTTGCATGAGCACTACCACCATGCGGCGGGATGCACCTCGCGCGCTGTGATCTGGGCGATCGGACACGACAGCAGCGAGATGCTCGAGTGGCTCTATGAGCACTACCGAGATCTGTTCGACTTGGACGGGCTCATCGAGCTAGCCGAACGGAGGGCGAGGCCGCGTGCACTTCAATGTCTGATCGAGCGTCGCCAGCGCGAGAGATCGGGTCCTGTTTCTCCAGATGAACAACACCAATCGCACCAGCAGCAACAACAAGGGCAGCCACAAACAGCGGTGTGGAAAGTGCTGTGTTGCTTCATGTAACTTCAGTTCATTGCGAATCTATTTCCAACGCCGCTTCTTGCATCAGCATGGCTGGGGAGAAGATCGATGACCTTTGAGAGGAGACCGACCCCACGTCGGCTCAGTGCCAAGCTTCTCCAACCAGAAACGGACACACCAACAAGCAAACAGTTCCTCTCGCCGACAGCTTCCGACTGTCAGCTGCCTGTCGGCCCTGTTGTGCCCATGAGCAAGCTGTCGCGGCGAACATCGCTGTCCAAGCTCTTCACTGGGTCTGGTGGCGCTAAGTCTGAGCGTTCCAACTCCGTCTCGCTCGATGGCGGAGTCGATGCGCTCGCCCGAAGCGAAGGCGAGGGAGATGACAGCAAAGCCTGCGCGATCCGTGTGGTCGTTCGCGCTCGCCCTCTGAACGAGCGCGAGCTGCTCGGCAAGACGCCAGTGATCGTCAATGTCACGCGCTCTAGCGTCCAAGTGGTGAACCCGATCGTGTTCATGGACCCGAGCTACCAAGAAGCGGTGTCGCCAACGGCTCGACGAGGAAGTGGCAATGATAGCGAAGTGCCGATCGCGTTGAGTGCGCAGGCCATCGCCACCGCGACCTCCATGGGTGAGTGCCGGACGTTCAACTTCGACCGGTGCTTCGGTGTGGACAACCCCGCCGCGAACGAATCCGAGCCGTTCGCGAACGCGTACGACATCGACTTCGCCACGCAGAAGCCGAACCAGGAGCTCGTGTTCGAGGAAGTGGGGCGAGACATGATCGCGTCGGCGCTCCAAGGGTTCAATTGCACCGTGCTCGCGTACGGACAGACTGGCAGCGGCAAGACCCACACGATGGTCGGCGAGAAGTCGAGTGCCAAGGGGAAGGGCCTCATCCCGCGAGTCTGCGAAGCGCTTTTCCAAGAAATCGACGCACGGCGCGCTGTTGACTCCCGCGCTGATTCAGCGACGGGCTTGGGCACCAGCGATGACTGTGAGAAGGAAGGCAAAACCAAGACAATCTTCAGCGCTCATGTACGTCTCGCTTTGGCACTTGATCGAGAGAACCTCAAGTCTCCGACCACTTGCTAACTTGTGCCACTGGTGTGATCACAGATTAGCTACTGCGAGATCTACAAGGAAAAAGTGAACGATCTTCTGGACGTAGCTTCGTCTTCGCACCCGTCAACGCCCAAGCCACGCACGTCGATCACGCTCTCAACATCGGGAGTAATGAGCGGTGGGGGCGAGGAATCGGCCGTCGTGCACTCGCCGACGGCGAGGAAGGCTCTGCGAGTACGGGAGCATCCAGTTACCGGACCGTTCGTGGAGGGTCTGAGCTCTCGGTCCGTCACGTCGTACGCCGAGATCGCAGAGGAGATGCTGGCGGGGGACAAGCTGCGAACTGTTGCCGCGACGCTCATGAACCCCGTGTCGTCGCGCTCGCACGCCGTGTTCACCATCACGTTCACACAGACGACGTTCGACTCGGCGACTCAGTGCGCGCACGACAAGGTGCGGACGAGCTGCATGATCGAGTCTTCACAGATGGCACCTCACTGACGGTTGTTGGTGAACGTGTGGATGTCTAGACGTCCAAGATATGCATGATTGATCTTGCGGGGTCGGAACGCGCGGACGTCTCTGGTACGAGTGGCGACCGGTTGAAGGAAGGGGCCATGATCAACAAGAGCCTATCCACGCTGGGCCGAGTGATCTCGGCTCTGAGCAAGTAAGTTGCCATTCGTCTGTGTCCGAGCTCAAGCGCTTGATCTGACATTGTGGCTGCTATCCCCCTGCAGACAAAGCTCTGAGCGCATTCCGTACAGGGATAGCACACTCACGTGGCTGCTGAAGGAGAGTCTGGGAGGGAATGCCAAGGTACACGACACCGCCCACTCCTGTTGAAGAACTTGAGCTTCCCCGCCATCGGTCTCACACATGCTTTGCTTTGCTTGCCCCTCCAGACAACGATGATCGCCATGATTAGTCCGGCATCAGAGGTGGGGCCACTACTTCTCGCGCTTTGGCACCGTTTTCATTAACTAACATCGCACGTGGCTTGGCCTCGCAGAACTACGAAGAGACCATGAGCACGCTGCGCTACGCCGAGTCGGCCAAGAAGGTGATCAACCGGGCGGTCGTCAATGAAGACAAAAACGCGAGGATCATCCGGCAGTTGCGCCAGGAGATCGAGGAGCTGCGCGCACAGCTTGCGACCGTCAAGACGAGTCCAAAGCGCAAAGCGAGCAGCGCGGGGCTGTCCGCAAGCTTGTCCGAGCGCGAGGACTTTTACCAGCAGCTGCAGAAAGAGGTCGACTTCTTCCGCACTCAGCAGCAGCAGCAACAACTGCGAGAGAGCGAGGACGCGACGCCTGCGCCACAAATGAACGCTGTTCTCCGGCTTCACCGCGCTCTTCCGAGCCTCGTGAACCTGAACGCGGGCCTGATCACAGGCGAAGATGCAATTGCATACGTACTGATCGAAGGAACGACGGTCTTTGGGTCGCAGCCATCCATCGCTACCCCGCCAGCACAGGCCAGAATTGAAGGAGCAACGACAGAAGAGAACTTCTCTCCGAAGAGTCGAAAGGGACGAGGGTCGTGGTCACCGATATTGTTGAAGAAGCGGCCTTCGTTCCTTGGAAGAACCGCAGCTGATACTGCAACGGATGAGGCTGCAGATGCAGTTGCCGATGATGCGGATGAAGAAAACGACCTCTCCTCACCAGACATTGCTGCAAAACCTGGAACGTCGGCAGACTGCAGGCTCGTAGAGACACACGCAGTTGATGTCACGCCCCAGCACGCTTGCTTCGTGTGCTCCAAGGTCGAGTCAACATCTACTCCAGATGTTCATTCGAATGAAGGCGAAGAAGAGCTGCAAAATGCACCAGAAGATGGGACATTGACAGCTAGTACTCCCACGTTTGTCGTGGAAGTCCAAGCGCTGGATGAGGACGCCGTCCTCAAGGTCAATGGGGTGGTGGTGGCAGTCGGTGATCGACGACAGATCGAGCACGGCGATGAAGTTGAGCTGGGACGCTCGTTCCGACTACGTCTTCACGGTGAGTGACAGTTGTCTTGTGCGATATCATTGATTGCATCCGTTGCTCATGCACAGCCTTTGCTTGTTAGTTCCCGGAGCGGCCGCTCGAGTGACTCAGCCATTAGAAACCATCAATGACGGAGAGGAGTCGTCTCTCCTGGAGAAATCGAACGTCGGAGCTCAAGAAAGCTCTGACCATGACGCGATGCTGGAGGAGTATATCGAAGAGGCGAACGCGATCTGCAAGAAGTGGCAACTTGCCACCGAGTTTGAGGTCTACCATATCGAAGAAGAATCCGCCAAGCTGCAGTCTTCGGCCACTGGCCGCAGCGATAGCCAGAACGTGGTTGCTATACGCAAGAAGCTGGGTGATCGGCGCTACTCGGTGGAGAACTGGAGGCCGGCTGAATTTGAGCGACAATTGCGGTTTCTGCGCGATATTGCCGAGTCTCTGGAGATGTCGAGGGCTCCAACGAACCTGGACGCTGATGCTGTGGGCGAGGATTATGTCCCAGACGCGATTGAAGCCGAGCAAGGGAAGGATATCGCGAAAGTCTCAGCGGAACGATCCCCAGATGGCGCCACGTTAGAGGCATCCTCTGAGTGTCACAAGATGCCGCAGCCCAGCGATGACAGCTCTTCACCACCGACGTCAAGCTTGCGACTACTTGGTCTCGGCCGGATTCATTATGGGATGTCCATCGTCAACGATTGGGAAGCTGGCAACGACAATCCTCTTCCGGTGGCCATCCACTCCATCGCCGGGGTGACGGTGGGAGTTCTTGAGACGCAGGTAACGAGGAAAGAGATACCAGCACCCAAGGCCCGTCGCGCGAGCCAGAACCTCTCCTGGCGATCCCCAAAATCTCCTCCAGCGCCTGGAAGCGACCCTGAGAAGCACGGAGTTCGCATCCGGCTGGACAAACTGCACCTGACTGGTCTACACGACACACGACCTGATGGTATGTGGATCTTGCTGAAGCAGCGCTCCTCGGACGCGAACGACATTGTGCTTGCTTCAAAGCGAGTGACCCCAGCGTCGAGCGCGGAAGGGCGGGTTATGACTTGCGATGTGTCTCAAGTCGTTGATCTTCAACTGCATGGAACAACAGTCGTGGTTGAGATTTGGTGCTGCAATCCTCCGATGGTCCCGCACGACCTTCAAGTCGCGGACGTGCCTGCGAGCACACCCACGAAGCTTGATTTCTACTTATCGGTGGACATTGACGAGCGCGACAGCGATGGTCTCTACCACCCTGTACCGATCAAGCCGGACGGTTCGTTGCGGCTGGTGAGTGGACGTCTGCGCCGTGTCAA
Source organism: Phytopythium aichiense (assembly GCA_023338125.1). NCBI lineage: Eukaryota > Oomycota > Peronosporomycetes > Pythiales > Pythiaceae > Phytopythium > Phytopythium aichiense. The sequence goes on along the minus strand of JAADYH010000088.1, from coordinate 10,618 downwards.
CGTGCGCATCACGCAGTCGGATTTGCTTTCGTTCGCCCTGGAGCGTGTTGTACTCGCGAGTCTCTGTTCGCCGTTGCGTATCCGCGATACCGAGACTGTCGGTAGAGAGGATCAACTCGAAGTCACCGGCGCGAGCAAGTCGATTCAGCGCCTTGTCACATCCCACGAGTCTGCTTTGATGCTCCTTCGCCTCGTGAGCAGCAGTCAGGCGCATGATCCCACGCATGCACTGCCTAGCGACGGTGATGGTATTGCTGGTGACGGAACACAAAACGTCGATCCAATGCAGTCGGTGTGGCGATCGCTCGAGCTGCGCAGTGAAAGCACGGCGGACGCATCCAGTCGATCGATCAGCGCTGTTCTGAAGTGGGATCACTCGGCAGGAAAGCAAACACAAGAGACCCCGGACTCCGATGGAATGCGCACGCTGTATCGAGTTGTGATCGCGTTCGTCACTCATTGGTCGCGCACTCCAGTCGTTGTCTCCAAAACAATTGTGGTCAAGATGAGCCCCGCAGCAACAAGTGCCGTCAAGCGGCTTGCACGAGATAGAGAGGCATCACAGACGATGTGGTGGGCACGCGAGTGCTTCAGCAGGAACTTTCGAGTCGGCACCTGGTACTCGGCGGACATTACAACCGATGACGGCTCCAGTGCCGAGGAAGGCCTGCAGCAACCAACTTCGTCACCGGAGGTCCAGAAGCTGGGTATGCACGTGAGTGCAGCTGTTACTCATCACATCACGGGCGTCCACCGCATGGAACTTGGTGTGGAGCTCGACCGCGTGCGACAGACGCTCTGGGCATCTCTCCGAAGTGCTCAGAGAATTGGAGCACAACCCTCTGATACTCATGGTGACATCGCTCAAGTGGACACCGAGGCTGGACTGACGCCCGAGCAAGTAAACCAGCAGCTTGTCACGATCAATGCAGCCAGTCGTGACGCACTGCTGCACGTGGAGTGCGTCGAGCGACAAAACTGCGAGCCCGGTGGCAGCTTCTTTCTGCGATTCAAGCACTGGCATGAGCTTGTGATGGACCTGATCGATGGGCGATTGGTTGACGAGCGTGGTAAGCGCGAAGTATCTCAGGATGATTCTTCCCCAGACTTGAACGCCTCTAGGCACGCCCACACCGTGTTCTACACACACACGCCAGCAGGACTGGACATTTGTGACGAGGTGGACACGGAGATGGCCGGCTTCTTGATGCTGTCGACTTCGCAGTCGCCGGACGATGCAGCGGCAGCTCTCATTGCGCCGCTCCCATCGAAGAAGCAGCCAACTGGTCGCAACAGCATCACTACCATCGCCACTGGTAAAGACGCGCCGATGGCGTGGCAGCGCCAGTGGATCGTCTTGCGACGGCCGTTCCTGTACTCGTACGACACCTACGAGTGCAAGGTCCTAACGGGCGTCATGGACATTTCCGCGTGCCAGCTCGTGGCGCCATCGACCTTACCACACACGTCAAAACGTATCCTGGACTCGAGTCTTGGCAGCAGCAGCAGCAGCGGTCGGTCGTGGGCTGTAGCAGACGCGCATCTATCGTTGCCAGTCAACCAGCTGCCGTTCACCTTCCGACTGGTCAACATGGCGAGCAACGACAGCAAGAAGAAGTGCGTGATGTGGACGTTGCAGGCGTCAACCGCGGCGGAGATGCGGTCGTGGCTGGCAGTGATCCAGCCATTCAAGACCGAGACACGCGCTCCATTCGCTTCGATTGGCGCTGTTGCGCCAACATTGCCAATGATGGCAGGGACCCCCAGCTAGGTAGAAGGGTGAGTAGTTGAGCGCTGAATGACGAAAGGATTGTGACGCTCGCTTCAATCGACTGCAGCTCCCAACACAATGCATTCGATCGAATTGAGATTGAGCTGTGCAGGCGTCGAGTGTGAAGGAGGCTTGTGCGTGCAGTGAGTGATGAAGCTACAACGCCAGTCCATAGCAGTGCAAGACCGCCGACATGGTCGCGTTCTCCCACGACACGGTGCAGACGCCTGCAATCAATCAATGGCAATCTCAGTCCGTGCTGCCACAACCTTGACGAGTGCGTGAAGTCAGCGGCCCCACCGTCGGATTTGTCGTCCCAGAACGCGCAGCTATCGCCACATCGATCACTTGTTGGTCTTTGATTGCGAATATTGAGCTCTTGTCGTGGTGATGAAGGCCGGCGCACCTGTTCATTTCGAGTCCGGCACCTTTGCGCTGCTTGATGAAGCATGTGACGACATACTTGAAGTTCTGGACACATCGCAACACGTCAGCGGTCCAGACCATGGGCAGTCCGGTCATCCCATCAGCGAATTTCCTACCGGACAGAGCTGCCGCAGGTCGTTGATGCACGCCGTCGTCATGATGTTGATCCAGTCATTGACCTGAGCGGAGACGCAGGCGGTCAACTTTGAGGATCACCCGAGGCTGGTGAGACCACAACTAGCTTCAGGCACCGCACCTTGCTGTGGCTGTACGCGTTCCCTTCGAGTGATGAGAGCACCGCGTCCTGCAGGATCGCGGTCACCTCGTCCTTTAGCTGCGGGAAGTCGAAGCAGGTCGCGGCCGGCATCTCGAGGTGACCGGCGAGGTCGTCGGTTTGGATCCACGTCGCTTCACGAACGATTCGCGGCTGCAAATAGTAAAATCGGTAGATGAATTAGCATCAGTGCCGTATTTTGATATATGGACATCAAGAACTTGAGAATACTTGTTTACGGTGCAGTATAGGACGAATACTCCGTGGATAGTGTAAGCTTCAGACAACTGTGACGTATTCAGCGGCTTCTGATTGGCTAATCGAGCAGTTACGACCATCACTCAGATGCCCATCAAGGCGACCTTGACACGGTCATGCTCCACGAGCTCACTCATTTCTGAATTGTCTCCTCTGTGGACACTCCTGCATCTCCATCGACCACCGCAACCACTCATACACATACACATACGCACACAGGCGGCAACATGGCGTCTGCATCATCGACCGCTCGCTACAACTCGCTGCTGCACTCGGTCGGCAAGGCGCTGCTCAGGGAGGGCGGCTACTCGCTGCACCACTTGCAGCACTCGACAAGCTCCGAGGTGCGCGAGATCGTGCAGCACCTGCTGGTCGTGCGTCCGCCGCCCGACGACTCGACGGACGAGCAGGATGAGGAGCGCCTGTATAACCAGGTGGACGAGCTGCTGGCGTTGGAGAAGAGTCGGGAGCCGAGCGTGGCCACGGACTCCTTGCTGCCGATCACGGAGGACGCCATGTCGACATTCCACAAGCTCTCGCTCTGGAAGGGCGACATCACGACGCTCAATGCCACAGCGATCGTCAACGCCGCCAACTCGGCGCTGCTCGGGTGCTTCCAGCCGACGCACAGGTGCATTGACAATGTGATCCACTGCAAGGCCGGCCCGCGTCTCCGCGCTGCGTGTGGGGACATCATGGAGCGCCAGGGATTCGACGAGCCGGTCGGTGATGCCAAGATCACACCGGGCTTTGCTCTGCCGTCCAAGTATGTTATTCACACGGTGGGTCCGCAGCTGCGACAAGGAGCGAAGCCGACGTCCAGGGACTGCAAGGCGCTCCAGTCGTGCTACACGAGCTCGCTGGACTTGCTGCTGAAGCAGACCGAAAGCACGATGAACCCCGTATCCATCGCGTTCCCATGCATCTCGACGGGGTTGTTCGCGTTCCCGATCGAGAAGGCTGTCCCGCTCGCTGTGAGCGCGGTCGTGGACTGGCTGGAGGCGCACACATCCGACACGAAGGCCTGGAAGGTGATTTTCAACACGTTCTCTGACCGCGATTTCGAGCTGTACAAGGCGCATCTGGAGCGTCAGGGAGCAGGAGTGACCATCCCGGCGCCGCCCATGGACCCAGCGTTCAAGATGGCGCTCAGCATTGTCAAGAACGCCGACTACTTGCTGATTGCTGGTGCCGCCGGGCTGTCTGCCGCTGCAGGGCTCGACTACACTTCGCCCGAAGTGATGCAGAGGCTGCACCCGAGTGCGCGGAAGGCGCTGCCGAAACTCCACACCCTGTATCACTCGATCGGGTACACGGACTGGTCACCGTCGGTCATGTGGGGGTTCCTCTTCAAGCATATCAGCATCGCCCGATTCGGCTGGACACAGCACCGTACGGCGCCGACGTACGCGCGTCTGCGAGCGATCCACGATCGCTTCGAGCGCCGGCTGCCGGGCTCCACGTTCATCAAGACGAGCAACGCAGACGGGATGTTCGAGCAGGAGGGCTTCCCGACCGACTCGCTGTACATCATGCAGGGCTCCTACGGGCGTATCCAGTGCAAGCGTCCGTGCCGCGAAGACAGCATCTTCGACGCCAAGCCGTTCATGGAGAAGGCGATGCAGAGCTTCAACCCGGAGACGTACGAGATCGAGGACCCGGCGGGAATCCCCAAGTGTCCCAACTGCGGCGGTCCAATGTTCCTGCACCTGCGCGTCGACGACTCGTTCCTGCAGAGCGCGCTCGACGGCATGAAGCGCGTGTACCAGAAGTGGCTTGCGGGCGTGCTCGAGCGTGTCGAGAAGGACGGCAAGAAGCTCGTCATCCTCGAGATCGGCGTCGGCTTCAACACGCCCGGCGTGATCCGCCTGCCGGACGAGCGGATCGCCACCATGGACGGCGTGTCGCTCGTCCGCATCAACGAGCAGCACCCAGAGATGCCGCTCGACTCCCACGGCGTCAGTGTCCGCGCAGACGCCAACGGCATCCTCGACTTCCTCGCACAGCACCTCGAGGACGACGACGCTTCCGCCTAGTGTACTGGCTTCATTGCCCTAACCTACTGATTTGACTTCAGCTTCTCCACTACCGTATTCCTCATTATATAAAGCCCTTTTAAAACGTACTGTTTTTCACAAAAGAGTTAACTCAGTCATGTCGCGAGGGTTCACTCAGCTTCGCACGTCCACAGTCGAAGAAGCGATTGAGGAGCCTCAAGGACGGCGGAGACCACGGGCGATCGCGGCGCTTCCTGAGCGCTGCAGGGCGAGAATGGGGGCCGCAGCGGTTGATTCAGGGCCGCCAGTGTCTCCGGTGTCGACGGGCAATCGCGTGGCGCAGTTTATCTTCCTCACGGCCATGTTCTGCGCGTTCTACCAGCTCGTGTCGGACGACGAGGGCGGCTCGCCGCTGGGCTCGCCGGCGGCCTCTTCGCCGGCGCCGGCGCCTTCCCCGCTCGTCGGACGCGGAGACGAGGACGACGGGCCGGCGCCGGCGGCCTACAGGCGTGAGGACACGCGCCACATGACGGCGTCCGAGTGCACGTGCTTCCTCGCGTGCCTCGGGCTGTTCGGGCTGCTGCGGCGCAACAAGAAGAAGAGCGAGCTGGAGAAGCGGCAGCAGAAGGACGATGAGGACGTGGCGCTCCAGCGCGCGCTGCTGCTCTCGCGGAAGGAGATCACGCGTCAGCGCGGGAGTCGCGGCAGCGGAGCACTAGCCAGCAACGTCGGTGGAAGCGTCCAGGAAAACCCGAAGCCTCTACCGGCGGCATCAAGCGCCGTAGTGAAGGACCTGAGCACGTCATGTGGTGGTTCTACTGCGTTGATCAGCCACAAGTGTGGCTTTGCCACGTTCGAGAGCCTTCCAGACGACGTGGTCATGCAGATCTTGCTGTGTCTGACCCCGAAGGAGCTCGTGACGCAGTGCCCGCTGGTGTGTCGGTCGTGGGACCAAGCCGCGGGTGACGGCGCCGACTCGTTCTGGCAGCTCGTGTTGCTCCGCGACTTTGGCGAGCGCGGCGACCGGTTCCGCGCTGTCTTCCCCGTCGACTGCTGGCGCCAGTTTTACTTTCGCCACCGCGTCTCGCGCGCGGTGGAGCTGGCGCGCTTGCTGGACCTGACAGAGCAGCGCAAGTGCATCGTGATCGAGAACCAGGTGTATGACGTGACGGCGTTCATCGACTCGCACCCTGGCGGTGCCCACGTAATTGGAGATGTCATCGGCACGGACGCGACGGACCTGTGGGACCAGTTCCAGCACTCGGCCGAGGCCAAGGACATGATGAAGGACTTCCTCGTGTTCGACCCGATCCTGGCGTCCCCGGAGTTGATGCGCGGCACTCTGCAGCACGTTGCGACGCAGTGGCGGCGGTTCTCCTGGTGCCTCGCGCAGTCACACTGCTTCGGGAGCATGTCGGGTGCGTTCGAGAGCGTCATGCTGCGCTTCCACTCGCGCCCGCGGCAACGACGGCGCGCGATCCAGTAACTCGGAGACCATTATATATCGGCGTGAGGCTCCTTTCCTTGTGGTTTACTCGCTGTGCGCACGTCGTCACGGAAGCACCGCATGGTGACGCTGATCCGCCTGGACGTGCACGTCTTCATCTTGGGCACCGCGTGCTTGTGCGTCAGCTGCGTCGTGCCACCCATGACGACCAGGTCGCCGTCGCTCAGCAGCAGCTCTGCGCGCCGCCCCGCGATCTGCTGGCCGCTCTTCTGGCTCGCCTTGCCTGCTTTCGGCGTGAACACAAAGCGCCTCGTGGCTCCTAGAGACACGGCCAAGATGGGCGACTGCGGCATGAGCGCGCGCTCGTCGTCCGCGTGAGGACCGATGTAGTGCTCGCCGTGCTCGTACCAGTTGATGATCCCGGTGTTGAGCCGCGACTGCCCCTCGACCGCCACGATGGCCTTCGTCTGGGCCACCACCGCGTCAAACACCTGCGGGAACGGGTGCGCGCGTAGCGTACGGCCCGAGAACCGGTAGTCAGCGTCGCCGCACCCGAGCTGGAAGCGGTGCATGACCGCCTCCTTGCCGAAGATCTTGATCGAGTTGAACTGCGGCGGGTGCGTCTCCCACGCGCGCGCCAGCCAGTCGCTGTAGCGAAGCTTCTCCTCTCCGTCCGCGGCTGGCAGGTGCTCATATAGGCGTCGGAACCAACGAGGCACATGGAATACCCAGCTCGCGCGGTCGGGCGTCAGGAAGATGGTCGTGGCCTGCGAGTCAAACAGCCGCGCGGCGACGTCCAGCGGCACGACGCGCTCCGCCGCAAGGCGCGCGCTGGAGGCGACGCTGGCGAGCGAAAACTCGGCAGGAGACGCAGCAAATGCTGGCGAAGACAGTGGTGGCTCTTGTCGCGCCCGCTTGGGGCCGTCTGCAGCGTCCAGGCGCGCGCCATCAGCCGCAGGGGGCGACCGCTTCCTCGACGCCATGTTCGTGGTCGTGTTGGTCTCTCTCTCTCTCTCTCTGGAAGTCCAGCTTGGGTTGATTTTCTTCGATATAGAAACGCGCGTTGATTGGTCAAAACCGTAATTTAGATACCGGAGGTTTCAAGTTGAAGCAACCTAGAGCCCTGAGCTCTATACACCGATCAGCCAGTGCTGCTGCATGGACACGAGCCGCCATGACATGGCACTTGCAGGCGAATGGACAGCCAGCGTCCAGCCAGCATGGACTGCTCTGGACCGTATCGGTGGCAGGGGAGTCAGTTTTCACCCATCGTCGATTGCATCAATCCAATCCTGTCAGGCTGGTCGGCTCCCAGTCGTCGGCGAAACGATCGTCTGGTTTCGAGCATGGAGTCGAGCTGTCGCGTGCGTCCGTCCCCTGATGGAGGATCTCAAGACGGCAGGCCTGTCGTCGCGAATGGCAGCCCGACAACGCGACGAACTACGATAAACGCGCGCTCGATCGTCGACGACCAACCGATCCAACAACACGCTGTCAACACTCTCGGCGCTCGAAGGCCACTTGACGTCGCCCAGTTGGCAAATGCAGCGCTGCAGTAAAGCTACGAACAGGGCGGAACTCGTGGAGGCACCAGTAAGTAACAGGTTACGCTGGGTGCGTCGGAGCTGGCGAAGGTTCCGCCTGCCGTTGAGTTGATCAATCCGTCCAGCCTCCGCGTGCTCCAGACCAGCATGCGCACTCAGTTTACAAGCGATCCCACTCATATATCGCGCCTCTGCAAAGATGCCGCGCCATCTTTCCATCCAATGGCCCGCTGGTTCAGCGCCGAAGCTTATTCCATGCGTCGTGGTTGCACCTCGAGCAGGTTCCTCCGCCCCGAAACAGTTATCGCCGTCTCTGCTGACGCGTGCCATGAGGCCATCACCACTCAGACGCGACCGCCTCACGGTCCCACTGCTTTGCAGCGACAGTCCCCCGCGGTCCTTGAAAGACTCGTTCCCTCCGCCACCGAAGGGAACGGATTGATCCCTGAGCTTCGAGCCTGTCCTTTGCTGCGTCCGACGCTCTCTCTCCAAGCTCAGCGCGTCACAACAGCCAGCGTCCATTCTTCTTTCCAGCGATGCCACTCGCCCGACGCATGCGCATGCTCGAGTGTTCAGCAGAGACCGACTCATGCGGCCAACGAAAACTCTTTTCATTGAGAACGTCACTTATCACCTTAGGCGCCTGTCTTCCGTGCCCGCTGTCGCCGAGGACGAAGACGAGGCGCAGGTCTACTGTAGCCATCTCGTTGCCACCGCCGCATACGTCACTCCGCGGCGTCTTTGCTGCCGACTGAGCCCGCTCTCGAAGCTCGAAGCTCGAAGCTCGAAGCTCGAGCCACCCGTTGCCCTGGTCCGCCACTGACGGTCTCGTGACGCGGCCGCTTCCTCTCTCATTGCCCAACTCGCCCCGAGCTGCACACTCGGCAGTCCTCTCCTCTTTTCCTGGTCTCCGCGGCGCGCTCTCTCCACCCGGCGATCATGAGCAACAACCGCCACGCGCAGTACAACCAACAGCACCAGCACCAGCAGCACATCGCCGACGTCGCGTACTATGAGCAGCGCCGCACCAAGAACGCGAGCGCGCACGAAGAGTCCAAGCGCCGCAAGATGATCCGCTGGATCAAGACACGCTTCGGCCTGGCCGAGGACGAGGACTCCGACGGCAAGCGCCGCCGCCCGAGCCACGACGTCTCGCGCGCCTCACTCCGCAGCGCAAGCGCGTCGACCGTGTCCACCTCGACCGTGTCCACGTCGGTCATGTCGTCCGACAGCGTGATCGAGTCCTTGTCGTCCAACTTCGCCTCCGTGTCGTTCGACCCGGACGCCAACCCGCACGTGATCATCATCGGCGCCGGCATCGGAGGGCTGTGCCTCGCTCAGGGCCTGCGCAAGCTCGGCGTCCGGTTCACGGTCTACGAGCGCGATCCGTCGCCCAACTATCGGTCGCAGGGCTACCGCGTGCGCATCGACACGTCGGGTTACGAAGCGCTCAAGGAGAGCCTGAGCTCCGCCGACCTCGAGGTGCTGCTGCGCGCCACGGGCCACTTCCTCCCGGCCGCGTCGTTCCTGGACGGAGCGTCCGCCTCTCGCATCCAGAACGCCAACGAGCGGTTCGACCGGCAGCCCAACTTCCGCCCGAGCAAGCTGTCGCATCACCACATCTTCAGTCCGGATCGCGCGCTGCTCCGCTCGGTGCTACTCGGCGACCTGGAGAAGCAAGGCTGTGTGAAATTCGGCATGGCGTTCAAGCGGTTCGAGCAGACACCCAACGGCCGCGTCCGTGTCTTCTTCGACAATGGAGCCGTCGTGGAGGGGACGATCGTCGTTGGCGCGGACGGCACAACTTCACGCGTCCGCCGCCAGTACATCCCGCACCATGTGACGCTGCTGGACACGGACGCCGGCGCCATCTACGGCAAGACGCCGCGCTCGCCCGAGCTGGAGAAGCTCTTCCCTCCCACGCGGACGACCACCGTGGTGAGCGAGTACCCGCGCATGAGCCTCGTGGTCGAGCCAAGAGGCTACTGCGGGGAGGACACGGGCGTGGAGCAGGAGACGACCGACTACATTGGCTGGGTGCTCTCTGCCCGAGCGCGCCACTTGTACTACCACTGCATGGACGACGACAACGAGGACTTCCAGCCCAAGGAGGTGTTCGCGCTGCCGCCAGAGCGGATCGCACAGCTGTCGCTCGACATGACGCGCTCGTGGCATCCAAAGATCCGAGCGCTCCTGGAGCAGCAAGCCCCCGACTGGTGCGTCCTGCTGCGCGTGTGCTCCATGTCTCCGGACCTCGACCGGTGGGCGCCGTCGCGCGTGACACTGCTGGGCGACGCGGTCCACACCATGGCGCCGGCTGGGCTGGGCTGCAACACGGCGCTGTACGACGCGCAGGCGCTCGTGAACGCCTTCAAGGAGCACGGAGTCAACGTGAGCGCAGTCGCCAGCTACGAGCGCGAGCTGCGCGCCGCCGGCCGCGAGGGCATCGCACTCAGCCTCGACGCGTGCGCTCAGCTCCACGGCCTTCCCAAGATGAACGACATGCCTGTGGTTCGGTGAATGCGATCGCTTGGCAGGATCTAGGACACAGCAGAGTCATGCAAGATGTATATTCAATCATACACCTCCGCTATTCAATCGCGTCTTGCATTGATTGCAATGAACCTGCAGTTGGATCAAGATGAATCCCGAAGAACAAATTCTCAGCACCTACGCCTCCTGTTGCCCACGAATCGCTGGCTCCCAACGAGCTCAGACTCGAACTGATCACTGACTGCGGGGTGGGAGAAGCAGTTCATCCATGAGCGTTGAAGACATCACCGCCGCGCTGGCCGCGCTCGACCAGGTCGACGTCGCCACGAAGCTCGAGAGCGATGTCGTGTACGTCTGCGATGCGGCACAAACCGAGTGGAACGCCTTCACGGAGAGCGAGGCCGAGGT
>JAADYH010000879.1:0-13134 GCA_023338125.1 Phytopythium aichiense | reverse complement strand
GTTCCCGCTGCAACTGCTCCGACGAGTCGTCACTATTGCGCGGGAACCCGCCACGTGGCGGCATGTTAAGCGCTGGCGAGCCTCATCTCCGCGATGGAGGCGTTGAAGTCGCGCTTGGTTCTCACGTGCGCCTCCCGAACGAAGGAGCAGCCGTCCAAGAAGGAGGCGAAGGAGATCGCGGAGATGCGGAAGTTCCGGAATCCCAAGCTCGCGAGCAAGAAGGTCATACTCAGGTTCACCCGGAACGTCTTGCGCGGTACCAACAGTCGATGCAAGGCAAACTTCTGGAACCGAGACGTCAACGCCGCGAGGAACATGCTGGAGCTGCTGGGGAGCGGCCTGAAAGGGAAGCTCGGCGCAAGAAGGCTGAAGGCGTTCAAGCGGGACGACCATTGAAGCAGGCAGAACAAGAACACGTGAGTGGAAAGACCGGTAGCCATGCGTTGCAGAGAGACATCGCCACTCACGTTCGCATAGCCGAAGCATAGCGAGACCAGAAGGATCGCAGTGTTTTATCGTTTAGTCTAGTCGATTGAAGTCGACAATCGCGCATGATGGGCTCCCCAGCTGTTTTTTCGACAGGTTCCTTGACGCGCATCCAGCTAATCGAAAGCGTCAAAGCACCGAGCGGACGCGCTGGTCATTGTGCCCGCACAACAGACGACTTGGGGGCACGCGCTCTCTTGTTGTGAGTGTCTTGACAACTGAATGCCCATGAAGGAGCCAGCCGCGGTCCAGAAGTTCGCGTCGTTTCGCGAATCCGTCTGTTGCGACCGTTTGCCAGTCTTGTGCGCACGAGCACGCGGTCTCGGATTTGCTGCTGGTCGAGCCACGAGTCGTCCTTCCCACATGCATCGCCTCCTCCCTCCCTCAGGGACTCCCTGACCAGGTTGTCGCCCACAAACGTCGAAGAAAAACTTCTCGACGACCCTCAGAAACGAACTGATGGAAGTCGGTGCCGCGATGGACAAGGCAGCACGGCGACGCAGTTGTTGAATGGCGCGTGGCGTTGACTAACAAGCCTGTGGGGAGGGAAGTGCACAGGGAAGTGCATGGCGCAACAACCAGGAGGCTCCTTTACAGCTGTCAATGGGTCGCCTGCCGTTCGATGCCTTGTGCCTGCTGCAATGCGGATGGCGACTTGATAAATAGCGAAACGTTTATTCTTACCACGGTACTACGGATACTTGACGCGACCACGCTGGTACACTAATGACGATACCCCTTGGGTCTGCAGCGGCCTCCCGGCGCCACCGTCCCTGGGGGAACGGTCGCCGAGCTGCTGTGCCCTTCGTCGCCTTCCTCGCCCTCGTCATCCTCGTTGTTTTCTTCGTCGGCTTCGTCATCTTGATCGTCGTCGTCTTCCTCGTCTTCTTGGTCTTCTTGGTCTTCTTGATCCTCTTGGTCCTCTTGGTCTTCTTGATCCTCTTGGTCCTCTTGGTCCTCTTGGTTCTCTTGGTCCTCTGGATCCTCGTCGTCGTCTTGGTCGTCATCCTCTGTGTGCTCTGACGACGCCTCACCTGCGGTGCTGGACGAGTCCTGGCCAACCTCTGGGACCCCACCGTCTGACCCACTGCTCGATGCCAGAGCGTTCGAGCCTGCATGAGCCTCGCCGGAGCTCTCACTGTCGTCGTCGCCCACAGACGCAGCCGGTGAACCGCCGTTATCCGACGAATTGTCGCCTTCCGGGTCGTCCACGTTTGACCCGCTTGCGCCGCCATTGCTATCAGCTGACGGCAAACTTCCGTCCACTGAGTCGAAGGGACCGTCGTTAGAACTTGCTGGGTCGTCACCGACATTGCTCGACACAGTGGAGCTCGAGCCGCCGACGCTCGAAGCAGTACCAGTGGGGTCGTTGGAGCCAGCGGGAGAAGGCTGAACAGTTCCCGGAGAGGTTGCGCTCGCGTCGTCATTATTGACAGAGCCGCCTCCACTGGCAGCTCCCTCGCCTGACCCGCTGTCCCCGCCTTGCTCGGAAGCACTCGCATCTGTTGAGGCCGGCGTGATTGTGACGCTGGCATCGTCGGCGTCGTCGCCCACTGTGCTTGACGAGGGAGGTAGTACGTCCGTTGAAGCGCTGTCACCAGCCTCATCCGCGGCTGAGGATTGACTCCCACCCACTGCTGGTATCACTGTCCCCGGAGTAACTCCCGCCTCGCCATCAGCATCGGCAGAGCTTTCAGCGGGCGGCGTTAAGGTCGCGGGAGCAATCGAGTTGCTGTCTCCGGCATCATCTTCGCTGTCTAGCGATGCATCACTGGCACTGCTGCTGCTATCGTCCGGCGAAGGGATGACTGTTCCTGGAGAGGTATCATCCTCCCCCTCCTCCCCGGCAGACGCTTGGCTTCCTCCATCCGCTCTGCTGCTCATGTCTGTCGCCGGGATGACCGTCCCGGGGTCAACCACATCTTCGTCGTCTTCTTCGCCGGCGACTGCCGAGTTGTCGGCGGCAGCGGACGCCACAGACGCATCGGAATCGCCGCACGTGAAGACGCCGGCGGGCTTGCCGAACACGTTGTACACATTGAACTCATCATCGATCGCCTGCTCCGCCGTTGTGGCGACTCTGTTGTACAGGAAGCACCGGTCGCTCGTCAGGTTCTGCTCCTGTGTAACGCGGTCGCCACCCGCGAACGTGATGCACTCGGTCGCGTCTGATGCATTTGTAGGAGCGGTCAGCGTGATGTCCGCGCAGGACACGAACTGGGGCTCCGCCACCGTCGCGGAGCTCCCGTCCTCATTCGTCGCCGGCACGCCGAACAACGTCCACTGGAGCACGTAGTCGCCCTGCTCCAACCACGACGGCAGCGTGATGGTGTCGCCACAGCTAATGCAGCTGAAAGCGCTTCCCTCCTCTTCACTGCCGCTGTAGTCGCTGTCGCCAGAGTCGTCTCCGTCGTCGTCATCAAACTCAATGTCGTCGTCCTCGTACTCGCTGCCGCCGGAGCCGGACTCCCAGGTGTCAGAGCCACCATCTTCGCTGCTCACGACGCACTCCGGACCAGACTGGATGCACGTGTAGTAGAACACGGCGGCGTCGAAGCTGTCGGCCGTCTCGGCGCTGCCCTGCGCCACGATCGCCCACCGGACGAACCCTCCCGTCGAACTGTTGGTCCAGTATCGCACGTCGACCACCTCTCCGGCCGCGAACATGCTCGTGCTCGCGCTCGCTGTCGTCGTGGGGCAGCCCACGTTGCCGTCAGTCGCATAGGCGCTCGCGTCTCGCGGGGCCGGGGCCACCAGCCACGCCTGCGCATCCACACGCGTCGTCGCGGCCGCCGCCACCACCGCGAAAGCTGCAGCCAGGCGCGCCGCCGCCATCGCACCTCTCACAGAGACCGCTCGGTCGTTCGCAGCCAGCCTATTCGCGCTCCGTGCGCGTCCGCGTCCGCGTTGGCGCCAGTGTCCAGCACGAGGGAAGGCGCCTGCCCAGCCAAGTGCTGCACTGCGAGGCGAAGCGCTCGGGTGAAGTGCAGAGAGGCGGGCGCCGGAGCCGCGGGCGCCGCCAGAGTGCGGAGAATGGAGCAAGCGCCGCCGCCGCCACCTGCGGGCCCGGGCTCCCGGTGATATTAGTGCCCGGGCCGCGTGTGGCTCTGCGTGTTTGCTGTTTGCTTGTCCTGCTTGACGCGCGTTCCTGCGAACCATCTGGCGAAGTGAAAAATAGTGGTATGTGGTTCCATGCTGTATCATAGGATTTAATTGAATACTAAATATCATGATTACCGTTCGATAAAAATATGAATAAACGCAGGATTCGATGTATGATGGGTGCAGCGTGGACCCTCGGCCCCGGAGCGGAACTCACCGCGGCGCCACATGGCTTCCAGGCTGGCGCTGCGACTTGTGGCTGGCTGGAGGAATCAAGGCGCCATACATTGCACGGACGGCACCGATGGAGAAGTTGGTCGTTGGAGGCGACTATTACTATCGGATAATAGTCTATCTAATAGGTGCTCGACGTGGAGAGCGAATGAACCGAGCCGCGCTGTTGTCCTTGAGCTGGCGTGGATGTGGATAGTGCTGGTGCCACCCACGTTTGGTGGGCGACAACAGGTGCAGGGAGGAAGGAGGCAATGCATGGGGAAGGACGACTCGTGGCTCGGCCAGCAGCAAATCCGAGGCTACGTGCTCGTTGCATCTTCAGGGTGGGGTGACGCGCGGCGAACGCGATTGAGGACTCTTCAATCAGGAGCAGACCTCGGATGGGGCTTCACGCATCACTCCATTCAAACCGCGACCATGGGCCGCCTTCACTACGACTACTTTAACACATGCACGCGTTCCTCCTTTACCTTCGGCACGCCACTGCCGCTCACTTGCGCGCTCGGCGGGCCTTGCATCCGCCTGCAGGCGCTGTCGTTGCCTCCGGCGCCTCCGTCTCCGGCGCCTCCGTCTCTGGCGCCTCCGTCACTGGCGCCTCCGTCACTGGCGCCTCCGTCTCTGGAGTCTCTGTCGCTGGCTCCTCCTCGCTGGAGCTTTCGCCTCCAACGCTCGACCCACTGTCATTCGGAGCGGCGGTCGTGACCGACGGTGTCTCCGTTGGGCTCTCGGTTTCCGGGGCCTCCGTCGAGGTCGAGTTACCCGTCGACGTGCTGCCGCCGCTGCACGACTCGACGTCGGCGGGCTTGCCGAACATGTACAGCGGCACGTACGCCGACTCGTCGTTACTGCCCTTGTACGGCTCGGCCACGATCTCGTTCGTGTAGTAGTACCAGCACACGTCGTCGCCCTCGTCCTTCATGTCCGTCACTCGGTCGCCGCCGACGAACGTCGGGCACGACGGCGCGGCCGAGGACGACCCGTCGTCCGTGAGCGTGATGTCGGCGCACGAAACGAACTGCGGCTCAGACCAGCCAATGTTGCCGTAGCTCGAGCCGACGCCGAACCAGGTCCACTGCAGCACATAGTCGCCGGCGTCGAGCCAGTCGGGCAGCGTGATGGTGTCTCCGCAGCTGATGGTGTTGTCGCCACTGTTGTCGCCGGCGTAAATGTTGTCGCCGCCGTTGTTGGGCACGCAGTCCGGGCCGGATTCACGGCACGTGTAGTAGAAGACGTTGCTGTCGAAGTCGTCCGCCGTCTCGCTGCCCACGGGCGAGATGGCCCAGCGGATGAACCCGCCGAGGTGATTGTTGCGCCAGTAGCGCACGTCGATCACCTCGCCCGGCGAGAAGGACGTGGGCGTCCCGGGCGTCGTGTTGGGGCAGCCGATCGTCCCGTCGGTCGTCCGCGGACCCGTCTCGCGCGACACGGGCTTGACGAGCCACGAGTGCGCGTCCGCCACCGACGCACAGGCTGCCAGCCAGCCCACGACGACGGCAGTCAGTGCGGAAGACGCGGAGACCATTGCGACGGCTGGAGCACGAGTTGGAGAGCGGTGGATGCAGCGCGGAGGAGGGGAATTCAGGAATGAGGAGGCGCTGGACGGATCACGGACCGGTCCTCCGCGGCCAGGCAATCATCCAGCAGGAGACCGACCGACCGCCATGGCGCCGCGGCATAAGCGACCGACCACCTTGGTGGCGCTGGTCATGGAGAGGCGAGGTGATCCATCCGCCTCTGTGGAACAAGGCGCGGCAACACCTGATGGTCTGCCGGATCAGAGTCCGGACATATGATTGGAGCGTGTGGCGCACGGACAGCGCGACGTTCGCCGGCTGGTGGGCGGGAAGGACGAGAGGCGGCTTCGGCTTCAACTTGGCGTGGGCTGTGGCCAATCAACGCGCAGTGATCGATGCGATGACCAGCATCCAACGTTCAGCACGCGCTGATTTCCATCAACAACGCGTTCCGGTGGATTTTTCCTCCTCTGTATCCGTTGCAACGACTGCTGGACAAGAACGTTCCGATAGCGAGTCCAGCTGCTCGTGAAGAGCCTGGAAATGACGGTGAGTCATGGGTTCGCGCGCCTCCCTCCATACTTGGCGGCGCTTCCGGAGCGCCATCTGCTGCTGTCGAACGCTCCAGGAGTCTGTATCCATGTTGAAGACCAATTGGCCATGCAGGTGTCGTTCTATTGTGTGATAAGCTTAGTAGTAGGTCTATGAGCAGCACGGCATCGCCGTCGAGGGTTCTGCGCGCTGCTTGCGGGGGAACCAGGCGTCGACTGCGCGCCGCACAACAGCCTTGATCTGCGTGCGCTGGTCCACGGCTTCCTTTTCCTCCCACTGGTCGCGCAAGTCGCCCTGCTGGTACCGTTGCGGCTGGCAAGGACCGGTGATCTCGTGGCTCGTTGCTGGGATCTGCTGCCGCTTCAGCGCCGCCACCACTTCGCTCGGGTAGACGAACCATCGCAGCCCTTCGTGCGTGAGCTCGAGCGACTCGGTGCAAAAGTCCGTCGTGGGGAGCGATGCGTAGTACCTGGCCAGCGAACGAGCCTGCGCCATGTTCTGCTGTCGGTGGGCCTGCACCTCAGACGGACTCAGCGTCGGCATTGGACGCACTAAAGACGCAGAGCGGTCGCCCATCTGGAATGCTGCCAAGGACTGGGTCCGATGTCCACCTGTCGCTGCTCGCTTGCGGTGACACCACACTCCCGTCCTCCGGTCGAACGTGTATTGTGGCAGGAATTTCCATCCTTGAGACGCGACGAAGTGCACTGCGTCCAAGATGTAGTCGGCCTCGGCGTCGTCCATGAAGTAAGGGAAGCTCATGCGAGAAAACCCGGGCTTCAGGACGTCGTTGTGGGCTGCCACGGCGTAGCCCAGCGCGAAGATGTCGACTTTCGCCAGGCCGAGCAAGCGAGCGCCGTACGGACCCGCACACTGACACCCACCACGCGCCTGCACGCCGAACAAATCGTTCAGCAACGCGCACACGAAGTTGTAGTGCAGGAAACGGTCGCCGAAGCGCACGAGGAACGAGAAGATCGGCAGCTGGTGGTCCATGACGTCGTCACGACCGAGCAGCACGATGTTGGGGTTCTGACTGAGAGACTCTCGCACGCGCTTGACGTGGTGGCACTCAATGTCCATGATGTTGTTGGGTCCGACGCGTTGCTTGAGCTGGAAGGCGAGGCCGAGACGGATGCTGCCAACGATATCTGGCGTTCCTCCTTCTTCGCGTTCGACGACATTGTCCAAGTACTGGTGAGCATTCTCCGTGACGAACAGCACGGTGCCTCCACCCGGAGCGGTGGGCACTGAATTCGAGAGCAGCTTCTTCTTGACGACGAGTACACCCGGAGTGCCTGGTCCACCAACAAGCTTGTGGCCAGAGAAGAAGACGGCGTCCTTGCGGAACGAGATCGACGATTTACTCGTCGGGTTCATGTCGATGTCGACGTACGGCGCGCATGCAGCGTAGTCCCAGAAGGAGAGCGCGCCGTACTGATGTAGGACCGCAGTCACGACATTGGTGTCTGTGAGTAGTCCGGTGAGGTTGGAGGCCGCGGAAAACGACCCGATCTTGAGAGGCCGACGGCGATACTGCTGCAGCTTCTTCTTCAAGAAGACCATGTCAATGTGGCCAGTGCTGTCCTCCGGGATGGCGACGACGTCCGCGCCGCTCTCTCTCCAAGGAAGGATGTTGGAGTGGTGCTCGAACGGACCAACGAACACAACAGGCCGGGCGTCCGCTGTTTGTCCTGCCTTCGATGACCAGGTGTGAAGCCCGAGCGCGGCGACGAGCTTGTTGATGGCGCTCGTGCTGCCCGACCCGGTGAAGATGACACAGTCGGTGGCGTTGGGCCCATCGATGTGCGCGTTGACGGCGCCGGCGATGATGTGGCGGGCCTCTTCTCGGAAGCTCGTGGTCTGCAGTCCTGTCGCTGATGTGGTGGTGTGCGTGTTGCCGTAGAGCGGAAGCACGTGCTGCTGAATGAAGCCTTCGATCGACTGCAGCGCCTTGCCGCTGGCTGTGTAGTCCGCGTAGCTCATCGCTTTGACACCGAAGGGTGAGCTGAAGGTAGTGTGCACACCGATGATGTCGCTGGTAATACGGTGGATCGAAGCCTCCGTGTCTGGCGAGCTGTGCGCCGCGAAAAGCGATTCGACTTTCGCTTGGCCTCGAGGCAGGGCGAGCTTTTCCTTGCGCGGAGACTCCCACCGGGTCCCCACCCTTGTGTCCTTGTGTGGAGACTGCCATTTGGCATCGGAGACCACGTCCGCGTGGCGGCGAGCAACAGCATCGACGACGTAGACCATCCCTGGGCTAGTGGATACAGCTTGACGCTGTCGGTGCGGCAGGCGAGACCGACTGGATTGAGTCGGAGCAAAATGAGTAGTGGCGAAACCAGTATCGATACGACGCGCGCAGGTAGTGCGTTGCGGTGTTCGGCGAGCCATCTTGAGAGTAAGGGCGAGCGCCACTGCCCATGACCGGAGACGGTATCCAGTTGCAGTTCTCTCGGTGGCTCTCAAAAGTCTGTATGTATTTATACTCGCTGCTAAATA
The DNA here is from genome assembly GCA_023338125.1 of Phytopythium aichiense. Classification (NCBI taxonomy): domain Eukaryota; phylum Oomycota; class Peronosporomycetes; order Pythiales; family Pythiaceae; genus Phytopythium; species Phytopythium aichiense. Next base: position 4,744 of record JAADYH010000879.1, on the reverse strand, counting down.
GTTGTGTAGTGCAGCCAATGTGATACAAATTTACTTGTGAATCATAATATGCCATATCAAAATGAATAGGTGTGAGGTGGTGTGCCTGACTGTTGATATCTGAGCTGCGCGCTGGGCAAAGCCAGGCTGGCCGAGTCAGGCGCAGCGGGTCAGGCACCGCGCAAATCCACCGGCGTCCACGCAAAAAGCTGCCGGTCGGTCGGTTCGGCAGCAAAAGCTTGCGGCCCTGGTGTTTCTCCACGCGTCCGCCGGGGTCCGCTGTCACTGACAAGCTGTCAGCCTGCACGGTGCGAAGAGGGAATCATGCGCGACTGGTTGGCTCACTCACGCCACGCTGGTTGCAGCTAGTCGTCCTTGCGCCGGCCGCTGGTGGCGAGGACATTGGCCAGGCTCGCCTGATGGAGTCTATAGTACTCGTGCCTTGTCCCGTGCTCCTCGTCCAGCGTATCAGCTGGGACGTGTTGCATCTCCAATCAGCCTGGCACTGTTTTGGAGCTTGATGTCGTGTTGTTGGCCATCAAGACTCTTCAAGAGCTTTGCGGACGATTTGATCTCGAGGTCAGGCGCTGGCGAGCCGACCTGATATCCAGTCTGCCTGCCTCCGTGATGGGCGGCGAAGGCAGTGGAACCATGATGGACACGAAAAATTGTGTCCAAAGTGCCAGTCATGACAAGTCACGAATACCGCTTCTAATTGGTCAAAAACAATTGCAAATCTGCTCCTTTTCCAGCGAATCAGCGCCTGTTATTCACCTCCCCTCACCGTAAAACCCCTTTATAGTGGCCCACTCCTGGAAGAGGCACGTCGACACATTCGCATTCCGCTTCGACCGTCCGCCATGTGGGTCTTCGGCTACGGGTCGATCGTGTGGAAGACGGACTTCCCGGCGGAGGACACGGCGTTCGGGTTCGTGACGGGCTGGCACCGGCGCTTCTGGCAGGGCAGCCCCGAGCACCGCGGCACGCCGGAGCGGCGCGGGCGCGTCGTGACGCTGCTGACGCGCGCGCAGATGGCCGCCTTCGCGCTCGAGGACCGGCACGCGCACCTGCCGGGCGACGACGTCATCTGGGGCCGGCTGTACAAGGTGCCCGAGGCCGAGGTGGCCGACACGCTGCAGCAGCTCGACGTGCGCGAGCAGGCGGGCTTCGAGCGCCAGTGGGTGGACGTCCGCTGCCAGGACGGCCAGACGCGCCGCGCGCTCGTCTACATCGCGACGCCCGACAACGAAGACTTCCTGGGGCCCGCGCCGCTCGATCAGATGGCGCAAGAGATCGCCACGCGCGTCGGTCAGAGCGGACCCAACACCGAGTACCTCTTCCGCCTGTGTGAGTGCATGCGCCAGCTCGACGTGGCTGACCCGCACCTCATCGAGCTCGAGGCCGCCGTCAAAACCTTCCTCGAGCAGAACCCGGACGTGCAGTGCGAGGCGCAGTAGCGAGCGCAGTCAGGACAGCCGTGCGTGCTCGCCATCATCAATAGAACGCGCGCTTCGTTGACTTGAAGGCTGTGGAATCTGCCGATCAGCAAGAGAGCAGGCCGGCGAGGCGGTTCCAGAAGTACTGCAGCGTCTCGGACACTGGGACGCGCGTGCTGTCTTCCTCTCGAACGTCAGCGCGCTGATTCTTGTCGGCTGCCACGTGACGACCCTCGACGAGCGCGAACACGGCGTCAATGTCGATGCCTCGGCCGCTGACGAAGGCGCGCTTGAGCTGGAGCACGTGACTCCAATGGTTGGGCACGCCGGCCGCTTGGCAGCATCGGACGAACAGTTTGCGCTCGGCCCACCCGAGACTGCCATCGATGATGAGCGACACCACGAGCAGGAAAATCACGTTGCGGATGTGGCGGCGCACCGACAACCCTGCTGGGTTCCGTCGCGTGTGGCCGCCCGCGTCGACGTCACCGCTAGCTGGGCCGCCTCGAGTAGAGAAGATTTTGCTGGCAGCGGCGCCTCTGACCGAAAACCCGCCGCGAACTGACATGGGACCGCCGCCTCTCGTGGAGATCGCGCCAGGACTCCCAGCATCGAGAGACGCCCCGTATAGATCGAGACTCGCGAGTAGCTCGTCCGTATCGTCCAGTGGGTGTGCCTCACATGCCGCCGTTGAGTTCGTCAAGCACGAGCATGAGGTCTCCGCGCTTTCGCCGCTGATCGTCGGCCACAACTCGGTGCAAAGCCACTTGTGCCGGAGGTACTGCAGCATGATCTCGGCGTTTGGGTGGATTGCTCGCTTACTCACCAGCGCACAGCCGATAGTGCGGAGGTAATCGACGCGCTGGAGCGGAGAGAAGCAGTCCTCCTCGAGCAGGAACACCTCCAGCACGGCGAGGATGCACGACGGACCGATGATGTTGACGCGGCAATTGCGCATGACGCGGCGCAGGGTCCACGCGTTCGAGAGCGCGTTCACGGGCAGCACGAGCAGACTGAGCGCTGTTCTGGCGGCCGCGCGCCATAGCACGCGCTTGATGAGCAGCTTGAGCAGGAACTTGAGCGCGTACCGCTTGGTCTTGTACAGTAACAGCGTCACGACAGCGACCAAGCGAGGCGAGCCACGCATCGGATCGATTCCGAACAGTGCGTCTTTCCTATTCCCGGCCTGGAGGGCAGCGCGGGCAATCGCGCGCGTGAGGAACTCGCGCTCATTGTCCAGCGGGTAGAGGATGAGGTTGGCGCTCACCGTCAGTTGGAACGCGCTGACTAACGTCGTGAGGTACAGGACATGCACCTCGATCAGCGACACGGCAATGTTGAGCAGCGAGGCGTACACATAGTAAGTGGCCGAGTCGGTGTTGAGTGACGCCGGGAAGATCACCGAGTCGAGCCCAATGGCGAGTAGTCCGAACAACACGCCTGCAAGCGCGCCAAAGAGCGTCGTGATGGCTTCAAGGCGGAAAACTGCACGCCGTTCATCTTCTGAAATGGCACCAGTGCACTGAAGATCTTGGCGATCTCGCTGCCGCACCGACGCATGTCGCGTGAGTAAATGGTGAGAAGCGGGATGGCCTGAGTCTTGAAGACAATTCACTTGGGGAGCCGTCGCGCGTTTAGTGCTGCTCATTCGCGCCTCCGCTGCTCGAGTAAGCATCCGGATCCCGACGTGCTCGATGTGAGAGACGTAGCCAGCAGGGATCACGGTTCTCGAGCTATAGCGCGAGCCAGTGATGTTGCTAGCGGAAACACCAGGCGTGACTGTCGGCATCGCCCGGCCACGGGTTGATCCCTCTGTATGCTCCACGCGGATAAAGGATGGCAAGTCCGCGAAGATCTCGACGTTAAAATACTGCTGCAGCGTTGAGCCCACTTGACCCGTGCTGTCACCGTTTGTATCTGTGCGCGAGTCCTTCCAGGATGCGAAGAGGAATTCACACCATTCGATCGTTCCATCGGCGTTGCTATCCAACTGCGCCATGACTCGGTCGAGCTCATCGTCGCCCAGAACCAAGCCAAGCTTCTGCAGCGCGATCTCCAGCTCTGTTCGCGAGATCATGAAGCTGCTGTCCGTATCGCAGTTCATGAAGCCGCGCTTGAGCGGTCTGCAGCGCGAGACGAACGCTCTTGAGGGCAATGCGCACCGACTTTCATAGCACTGCACCACAATCTCGCGGCAGTCGCTCAAAAAACTCTCAAAGCTTGTACCGATGGTCATGACATTGCTTTCGTGGTCGCTGCCTTCTTCTCCAATGTCGTTAGCGAGTAGAGCGTTCACAAGATAAGGCGGAAGTGAAGCGTAGTCGACCTGTTTCGCACCGCCCTCGACTGTTGAGAAAGTGGAGGCACTAGTAGCAGCAGCTATAGCGTCACTCTCGCTCGCGCCGACGAGTTGAAGGAGCACAGACAGCTCGTTGGTGGTCAGTACGCCGTCTTCGTTGGTATCGCACATGTGGAACAGCGCGTGCAGCCGTCGCAGGTGGATCTCGCCCACCAGCTCTGATATCGTTGGCACTCGTGATGGATTCCGCGTTGCTGCGAAGGCCTCGGCTGTTGGACAAACCTGGTTGAGCGCCAGGCTCCTGCTCGGCTCGGACGTCGAAGGTCTCGGCTGCTTGCGTTGCCGCTTCGTCCCTAGGAGCCGCAGCAGAGGTGACGAGAGGCCAAACGCGTTTCGAGTGCCTCTTTGTGGCACTGACGCTACCAGGTGGTCGCATGGCGCGACCTCGGCCATCAGCGCCGACTCCGCACTGGGAATATCCTTTCGAGTTCGAGTTGGAAGAGACCAGCCGTGACCCGAGGCGAGTGCCGCTTGCCCCCGTTATATTTTAGTCGGTGAGCCGAGAATAGGCAACTGAATCCACTGCTCGACCTTGGCCGCATCATGAAACACGAAACTTCCAATTGGAGAGTGCAACGCAGCCGACTCGTGTCATGTTGTGGTTCAAAACGCATGGTCAAGACGATCACCTCCCTCTCGGTTTCTTCGCTCGCGCTGCTGGTGACTGCTGTCCGCCATCGCGAATTGCAGCAGCGCCTCAACTATACGCCAATGAGCATCCTCTGGGAAGGGCTTGTTGAGTGTCGGGAGTGGACTCTGGTTACCGGGCTTCAAGCCCTGTCGACAAGTTTGGGTTTGACTTGGCGTCGTCTCCCGACGTTTGGATCCACAGTACCAGAGTCGAACCAAACATTGGGCAGCAGATTTGTTCGAGCTGAACGTGTTTCGGTGGCGTTCATCCCCCTTCGACAAGCATACGTGCGCGAGGGACGTGGGGAAGGAATTCTCTGTCCTGTCCCAGAGCCTGGAC
>JAADYH010000878.1:0-13137 GCA_023338125.1 Phytopythium aichiense | reverse complement strand
GCGCAGTTCGTCAGCACCTCCCGGGTCTGTTCCACCCGGTACGAGCGCATCCAGGCCTCACAAGGCGGTCGTATGCCTCGTGGAGAGTCTCATCTTCTTCTTCGCGCTCTCTGTCGAGCCCAGGACGCTGCATCGAAGCAGCAGGAACCAAGTTTGCCGGTTTGTCGGATGGGCTTGCTGCATCTGAGACTGCCTGAAAGACTGCTGAGAGGTCATCGGACAATTCGCTGGCTGTTTTCCTGAAAAAGCGTGACGTTTGGGTGGAGCGGCTTGAGCACGTCCCTTTGCGCGCATTGACCGTTCGCAGCGAGGCGGCAAACACTGAGCGAGAAAAGGCTCACGGAGGGCACCGATGGCGAAGCGGCAGTCAACAGCGCGTGATGCTGGCCTGCCTGTGAAGAGGGCGATGGATGCCACCAGCCAGACGAAGAAGCGGCGCACGCGGGGCTGGAACGGTGGGGGCGATGGTGGCGTCGAGGCTCGTGCAAGCAGAGCTGACAGCGACCGGTCGAGCCTTCGTTCCCCTCCATCGACGCTGGAAGGCGATGATACCGCTATGAGCGGGAAAGAGCTTGCTGTATTCGATTCCTGGGTCAAAAAGAGCGTTGTCAACCCGCCAGTTCGGATGGCAGGCGCGGCAAAGCGCGTCCCCGACGAGGATCTGGCCATGTTTCGCGAGTCTCGCCTGGTTTCTTCGCTTCCGAGCGATATCCCAGTCAACGGCGCGGCGATGAGACGAGGAGACCGAGCGTTCTTGCCCCAAGCAACGGGGACAGCAACGGGGACAGCAACCCGGCGTCCAAGATCTTGGGAGAGCGACGGAAGCAAGCGGAAGGCCATGCGATCTGTGGGCCGCATGATTGACGACACGCTGAGCTCGACGACAGAAGTGCTGCTTCCTCCACTCAGTAGCACAACCGGGAAGGTGGAGCAGGTCCGCGAGGCGCTGCTGAACGAATTCAAGAGCCCGGTATGTCCCAAGCTGCGATGGTGAGATGTGGATTCCTGGAAACTGACAAGTTCTTCTGTTGTCTGACAAAGGAAGGCCAAACTCGTGCTCAACGGTCCAGGCTGCAGTACAGAGGCGACACACGACAACCAGTACTCTGGCCGATCCTCGTCCGATCCGCCGAAGGATCCGGTAGCCACTACGATCATCCCTCACGACGTCTTCTACGAAGCCAATTCGTTCCAGCCTCTCCCTATCGTCGACTTGAGCGACTGGAGTGAGCTTTTCACTTCTGCGGACAGTCCAATCACCGCGCAGATCGCCTCAAGCCTCTCCCCGGATTGTGTACAGCTCAATCTCAGCGGATGCTCAACTCTGAGTGCGTCCAAAGGTGCGCGCCAACTCGCTAAACACTGGCCGTGAAGATGAACTAACGCTTTCTACTGCCAATCCGCTGACAGACCTCGCTAATCTGCTCTCCAAGTGCAGCGGACTTGAGCGATTGAACCTCTCTCGGTTTGAAAACATCCCGGTAAGTCCTTGCTGCAAACCACACGGGGCTCTCAATGGTTTTCTCATCACCGGGTGCTTTGTGTACTTCAGAAAGCTGCTTTCTTCGGTTTGGCGAGAATATGCGGGGCACTGGTCGAGCTGGACGTGTCCAACAGTGATGCGGTCACAGACGACATGGTGAATGCGATCGCCGCAGCGTTGCCCAGATTGTCGGGGCTCAATCTTTGTGGGTGCTCTCGCATCACTGACGCAGGGGTATCGATCCTGACCAAGAAACTCCAGCATCTCGAATATCTACGTCTGGATGATAACGCGTTTGTCTCGGACGCATCGCTGCTGCAACTGATGAAGAGTCGAGGTGCAAGACTCAAGACGCTATGGCTTCGACGGTGCCACAATGTGTCAGACGCAACCGTGAAAGAGCTGTTTGCGAGTTTGCCTCAGGCACTGGAAGATCTGAGCCTAAGCGACTGCGACGAGGTCACGGACGATGCGATGGAGTTCCTCGTGTCGGTGCCCAGTTACTATGGCACCAAGCGCGTCGCTACGTACACTGCGTTGTCCAAGCTGGATATCTCTGGCTGCTCGCGCCTAACAAGTCTGAGTTTTGCGTGGATTGCGGCGGCGCTCCCTCATTTGACCCATCTCAACGTTGCCCGATGCTCATCGATGAGTGACAAGAGCGTCCGATCTCTTTCAAGCCTGGAGAGACTTCAAGTCCTGGACGTATCTTGTTGCCCACGCATCTCCGACGCCGGCATGGCGGCGTTTTTCAAGCCAGACACGGCTTCATCTTCGGGGGTAAACACTCAACGGAGACAACTTCAAACCCTCGTGCTCAGGCATTGCGACAACATTGGCGAGAAGACGGTCGATGCGCTCGCCGACGCTTGCTGTGGGTCGTTGATGTCGCTTGATCTTCGTTTCGTCGCCAGCATCTCGACACCAGTGCTCATCAAGTTGGTTCGTTCGTGTCGCCTGCTCACCTGCTTGCTTCTCAGCGGTCAAGCTGGCGTCACTCGTGTCGTGCTGGCGAATCTAGCGAGCTCGAACAAGGTGCTGCGAGTTCTCGACCTGTCGAAGTGCGATGCTGTAGACGACTTGGCACTGTACCCGCTACTTGTCATGAATTCCATCGAGGACCTCCGCTTGAGCGGCTGCACAAAGGCAACAAGGCGTGGTTTTCGAAGTCTCCCGCGCAGCCTCGTGCGCCTCGAAATGCGCGAGCTTCCTGCTCAAAGCCTCGACGATCAAGGCTGTCGCGAGGTTGCTCAGTACCTGCGCCACTTGGAAACGCTAGATGTTTCGAAGTGCAGTGGCGTCACTACTCCTGCGCTCGCGTACTTGCTGGAGAAGTGCGCGTTCCTACATCAGCTAAACGTGTTTGACTGCGGAAGTTTCGTCCACCCTGCCCAACTCTCTCCTTTGCTGGATACGAAGCGCCGCGAAGTCTACTCGTGCGAGGTTGTGGTCGATGGAGACGCCAAGTTCATGGGTATCGCATCAGTTGATCCGGAAGCATCGATACGTGCAAGAAGGCGAGAAGTTATGGTCATGCAGATAGCGCAACGCCACCATGCCGCGACGTGGATACAGACGCGATACCGCCTGACTCGAAAGCAGCGCACGAAGTGGATAAAGCAGCAAGCACAAGATTGGGACGGCTTCTGCGCCGCCATCGACATCCAGCGCGTTTTCCGAGGGTATCAGTGCCGCAAGGTCTATGGGAAGATCCAGCGAGAGGTGACGAGGGCGGTCGTGTTTCTCCAGTACAAGTGGCGCAAGAAGCGTCACGAACGGCGAGTGCGACGAGCAGTTGGCTACTGGACTAACCGCCTCGTGCTCAAGTGCTTCATGATCTGGAAGCGGTCGCACGAGGACCTCCGTGTTGAACGGGAGCGTGCCAAGAAGGAAGCAAAAGCGTCGCGAGCGCTCCAATTTTGGGGTGCCAAGACGCTGCCACGGGTGTTTACGGCCTGGCGAGCACTTGCGCACACAAATCGACAGAACGCCAAGAAAGCGTTGGGTTTCTGGAAATGCCAGTCGCTGCCACGAGTGTTCTCGGCCTGGCAGGGGCTTGTCGCGGCGTCTAGACTCCGCAGGTCACGCTTGACTGTCGTGTTCCTCAACACTGTCAGTGTTGAAGCTCTGAACTCGTCAGTCCAGCTCGTTCGAGTGGTAAGTGCCACTGCACTCGAAGTGGAGAACATGCTGAGATGACTAATGATCATGCTGAAACCACCCAGGCGAAGGCGAATGCGTTCGTCAAGCGCGTCATCTGGAGACTCTGGAAGGAGTTCATCGTCGCCCAGAAGCGGTTCGTCATGCAGGCATCGCTCTCCATCCTCTGCGGGGTACGTTGTGCTCTCTCTCTTCGCGTCTTTCAAGCGATGCCATCTCACGATGGCCTGGTTGATTCCGTGGACAGAATCTCTTGCCGTGGGCTTTTCGCGAGTGGCGGAAGCGCGTCCGGTACGAGCGGCAGGTTCGAGTGCGCAACTCGGCGCTGCTCGCTCGCGTGTTCCACCGCGAGAAGGCGTGCGCCTGGAATGCATGGCGCGAGTTCATCCACGACCAGCACGCGAAGAAGCGAGCTGCAGCGCGCTTTTCCATCAGCACACGCACCAAGTGCTTCCTCAAGTGGCAGCAGTGGCACCGTGAGCTTGTCGCCCTTCGTTCAGTGTCGACCCGCGTCGCCAACCGACTGCGGATGGCGCAGGTGCATCGCGCCGTGTGGGACTGGTACGAGTTCACACAGGAGAAGCGTGCGAGCAAGAACGCTCAGCGCCGCGCGCTCATGTTCCTCACAAACGGGACGCTCATGCGCATCTTCTCTGCGTGGGCGGCGTACACGCAGCGTGCCAACGCGTTCCGCTACCGTCTGAAAGCGCTCATGGAGAACGCCAACCTGGCATTCACGTTCACTTCGTGGGTGTGGCACACTCGGGACGTGCAGTTCCGCCACGCCATGGCGACCCGCATCCAGGCGTTTTGGCGCGGGATATCAACACGTCGGCGATGCGAAGACCGCTTCTTCTTTCAGATTTGGGCCGCTGTGCTGATTCAGACGGCGTGGCGAGGGCGGTTGGCGAGAGCCTTACTCCGAGTCGCCACGCGGAAGGCGCGACTCCGCGAATACCTGCGCGCCGAGCGAGAGCGAGACGCTCTTGGCTCCGAAGAAGCGCAGACACGCGAGTTCAACCGCGCGTTGGCCATGATCGTGCTGATCCAGCGCCAGTGGCGAGGCGTCGCCGCTCGGTCGCTGTTTGTTGAAATCCGTCGAGCGCGGTACATCCGGCGGAAGCAGGAAGAAGCCGAGCTGCAGGAGCTCGTCCGGGTGGAGGCGCGTCGGCGAGAGCTGGAGCGTATCCAGCGCGAGAAGCTTCGGCAAGCGTCGGCCACGGAGATCCAGCGGCATGTGCGAGGGTGGCTCGCGCGTCGAGAGTTTGCGAAGCAGCGCGAGCTGCTGCACGCGATCCGATGCGCAGCCCGCGTGCAGGCGGTATACCGAGGCCGCATGTCCCGACGACGGACGGCAGCGCTCCGGCGCAGCTACATCACGCGGATGGAAGTGCTCTCGAGACGAGCAGTTGAAGGGAAAGCCCTGCGAGCTCTGGGTGCGAAAGACCGGTCCACACAGCGCGGTCTGCGCGGATTCCTCTCCTTCTTCGGGCTGGACCCGGCGACCTTCCTGACCGACGTTCGCGATGTGTTTCGGGAAGTGCGCGAGGACTTTGAGACTCTGACAGCGTTCGTGACTGTTGTTCGCGCCAAAGTTCAAGCGAATGTGTCGCTAGCATCGTCGAAACAACAGCAGCAGCAGGAGCAAGACAAGAAGCTGGCTCGGCAGCCGTCGTTGTTGCACCGAGCGTTGGACAGCGCGCGGATGGCCAAACAGCACTTGGACCACGTCGACAAGATGGTGAACGCGACCAGCGCCGAGAAGGAGCGCGAGGACGCCACCATCCGAGCGGGAGATGCGGTGCGCATCGTGCTTCGAGGCCATCCTCGCTGCGGCGAGACGGCGTTCGTGCTTGGTGTGCACGAGGCCATCGCCCAGGTCAAGCTGGACGTCGACGGTGCGCTGGAGTTCCTTCCCATTTCCATCCCAGGAACCAAGACGGAGCCCCCTCGTCTCGTGATGCACAAAGTGCCGGCGCTTGCGTTCTCTGGCATGTATGGTGACTACTCTCGCGGCGGACGATTCACGACTGCGTGGAGGAACGCGCTCGAAGCGTACGCTGCGTCGATTGCGGACGAGTCGAAGCGATTCTGCGCGGCGCGCGTCATTCAGTGCGCCGCCCGCGTGTACTTGGCACGCGTTCGCTACCAGCAGGAGCTGGAGGCACAGGGAATCAACGCCGCGCGTCGTCAGGAAGCGCTGCTTCACGTCCTGCGGACGTTTGGATGCGCCAACACGCGCATCGCCAGCTTGCTCGCGCAGTTGCGGCTCGTTCGCCCGTTGAACGTTCCTCCTGGCCTTCCTGACGAACCGCTTGCGGTGCAGCGCATTATCGACCGGTGTCTGCGTTGGATCGCGCGCAGGCAGGAACTCAGCTCCGCCTTACTCACCCTCACGCCGATTGCGATGCCAGCCGATCCAACGACTGGAAACGCGTCGCCCGTGATGCTGCCAGTCCCATTCACGCGGATCTTGGACCGCCTCGTGTTTTACCCGCTGCAGTGGCTCCAACGAGCGACCAGCGTGCCCGTGGCTCGCCGTCTCGAACGCCAGGGACTCGCGGAGATGGCCGCGTTTATCGGCGGCGCCGAGTTTGCGAAGACCTTCGAGCAGCGACACACCCAAGCGCGCGAGCACTTGTTCCTGCAGCTCACCGGCTGCAGCTTCTGCGCGTCCGAAGGGTGGGCGCTCGTGCACGGAGTGTTCCAGAAGCGCAAGGTCGTGACGCAGCACCCGTCACTGTGGAACGCGACGCGAGGCGGCAAGAAGGCGACGACGACCAAGCTGGTTCCCCACGGGTGGGGCGTGGCGTACTTGCTGACCGGCCGGGTCAAGGGCAAGCGCATCAGTGTCAACTGGCTGGAGCGCAACTCGATCGAAGCGCAGTTCAAAAGCTTGCAGCTCGTCCGCGCGATGAAGCAGCAGGAGCGAGCTGAGCGCCTCGAAGCGCAGATCCTGACGCGCCAAGGGACTTGGAACTCCCTCCGCGCAGCGGAAGGCGCGCGGGGCTTTGCCAAGCGCCATGCCGAGCTTAGTATCCTCGAGGAGAAGACGAAGACATTCTTTGCGCGCTTCGAGCGTGAGCGGGTACTGCGCGACCGAGAGGAATTCGCCATCTTTGACGAAGAAGAGAAAGCAAACCTGCGGATCGCGGAGGAGAAGCGGGAACTCGCGCGGCAAGGCAGGAAGCTGAGCGAGTTGCAGCAGCAAGTGCCTGAAACGGTGGTCGAGGTCTCCCTGGTGGCGTCCCGGAAGACTGCGCTCGAGTTCCTCGTCGTCGGGTGTACGCTGGAGGTCGAGTTCGACGATGAGGCATGGTACGAGTGCCGCGTGCTGTCTCTTGACGTATACGACACGCAGACGGCAGAGGTAGAGTACCTTATCGATCAGAAGCGTGAGCGTATCAAGCTGATCGAGACTCGGGGCGTCCAGGAAGAGATCGATGCTACAGATGATGATAATGACGACGGGGAGAAGAAGAGGAGGCGCCTGCTACCAATCGCAAAGGGAAAGCAGAGTGTGGCGGAGCTTACAGCAGCAGCGGCGGCCAAGAAGGCAGCGAAAGACATCCCGTTCCGACGATGGAGGGCTGGCAAGGCGGTCAACGTTGTGTGGGAGCCACCACCCGACAACGGCTCCCGCATTACTCAATACATCCTCGAATGGAAGGAGGAAGGTGCTGGGGGGGCTTCAACTTCCGACGATAGTGGTGGCGTCGATACAAACTCTGCTGTGGCGACGTCAGGCAAGAGTGTGATCGCTGGAGTTGCTGGCGATGGCGACGATGATATCACTGATGAAGAAGACAACGGTGAACCAGAGGAATTCGAGGATGCAGGCAGCAGTGGAGACTTGCAAAACAAGGAGATTGCGACGGAACCAACCACTGGAAGTAAACTCCGACGTCGACGCCTCCCACCGCCGCCGACAAAGACGACAATCTGGCCGATCGCGGCCGAGAGGGAAGGCTCACTTCGTATTCGAGTCGCTGCAGAGAACGCGCGAGGCGTCGGTCTCGCGAGCGTCTACTTGTCGCTGGACGCCGACGTCCTTGTCGACGTGAGTCATGAGACCGCCGTGCCGCTCACAAGACCGCCGCCTGACACTTCACGAGCCGAAGCGCGCGAGCGTCGTGCAATGGCTGCTGAAGACCAACTGAGTCTCGAGTACCAACGACGTCTCACTTGTAATATCTGCTCGCTCACGCTTGACAGCGAGAGCATCGTCCACGAGCATGTGTGTCGCGAGCACTCAATCCCGCTCATCTGTCCCTTTCGATCGTGCGCACAAGTGTGTGCGAGTGAGCAAGCGCTGCGGTACCATATCTGGCGGTGCACAGTGCCTCGACCGACGCCTGAAGAGCGGGCCAACGAGTTGTTCATGGAGATCTTCGACATCTCGCGCCAGTACTGCCTGCGGAAGCCTCGACGCCACGTCCTGCCAGCTCAAAGCGCGCTCCGGCGCACCGACAGCAGCAAACACATCCTCGGCGGCGGTGATCAGGACGAAGAAGAGTTCCTGGAGAGCAAATACCAAGAAGCGGTGGCCGCCTGGATCGCCATGGGGGGACGGATGCACACCAAACTGCTCACTCGAGCCGACAGGATGAGGCAGCGCGCGGTCTCAAACCGGTACAATCCTCCTAAAAGCCTCTACGGCGTGGACTTTGCATCTCCGGAGCTCAACGTTGCGCGTCGGAACGCCGTGCTCAACACGATCGCAATGCTGCGGGAGGACCTCGAGTCGTTTCGAGTCGAGACGAACACGCAGTTGGACGCCTGGGGCAACGAGGAGCGCGAGCTGCAGGAGTACATCGCGCTCAAGACCAAGCGCATCAAGGCGAGCGACGAGGAGTGGCAGAAGCAGTCGCTCAAGCGCGAGAAGAAGAAGGCCGAGAAGTCTCTCGCGCAGGTCCAGCAGCAGATCGCCGCACTGGTTGCGTCCTCCACGATCAAGATTGACGCCATGGTGGTGGAGCTCGCGCGTCTCGGACGCATTGAGCAGGCGTTTGTGCCGTTCACGCACCACGTGATCCGCTTGCTGAGGCTTGGCGCAGTCATCGACGAGACTCACGAGAAGTCCAACTCGGTGCTGAGACAGCACCAGATCATCCTCGACCAGTTCCAGGAAGATCTGCGGAAGCTCATGGCGCGGATGCAGGCGGAAGTCGAGACGCTCGAAGCCTGGGATACCATGATCGCAGCGAGAAGGAGGCAGCTGGAGGCGCTAGAGGACGAACTGCTGCGATTGCAACGGCAGCACGCCGCCGAAATGCAGAGCTACAAGGAGAAGCGAGACGCCGGCGACGAACTGTTCGAGCTCGGCAAGCTGCGGCGGCAGCAGGCGAGCGTGGTGTACGCGCGGGAGATCGCGGACCGCGAGTTGCTGTCCCAGTCCAAGAAGACGCGGGTGGAAGCAGCCGCGGCGGCGCAGCGCGCGGAGAAGGCGGCGAAAGAGGCCGCAGAGCTGGGCGGCGGCAGCGACCTGCAGGTCGACCTCGCGTCTCTCAAGATCGCAAACCAGGACCTGCAGTTGCACGGCAAGTTCTTGAGGGGGAAAGCTGCCGACGCCGCATACCTGGCCGACGGGAACAATGAAGGCAGTGGCGGCGAGATCTCGTCGAAAGTGGCGTCATCTCCTTCCAAGCCGACCACATCGTCTCCTTCCGTGCCTGCTGGTCAGTCGACGACGGAGGCTGTTCCTCCTCCAGTTCTCCCAGCTACTGTGGGTAAGAGCTCGCTCGCGAGTTCGGCTGGAAAGCCACACAGCGCATACAACGACGTGCCGCACACGTGGCGCCGGATCGAGTGCGAGTTCCAGGACGGCCGCATCGCTGGCGCTGTCCACATCGAGTTCAACGACGGCGCCGCCTACGAAGGTCCGTGGGTCGAGGACGCGGCGACGTACGACAAGCCGTGTGACGTCGAGCCGCTCAAGACCAAGTTCGCCGCGAACCACTGGGGTAAGTTCACGACTCGCGACGGCGCCGTGTGGCAGGGAGAGGAAGTCGACAACTTCTTCTCGCCTTTCACAGCGACCGGACCGCACTTCGAAGTGGCGTTGGCGCCTCCGCTGCGCCACAAATACCGCGGCGCCGTGCGAGCCGGCAAGTTCCACGGCTTTGGCGTGCTCGAGCTCACCATGACTCTCACGCGCGGCGAGTACGTCGGCGAGTGGTGCGAGGGTAAGCGGCACGGCTACGGGATCGAGAAGCTGGACAACGGCGAGATCTACGAGGGCTACTGGGCGTTCGACCTCTACCACGGCGACGGAGAGCTTGTGTACGACGATGGCTCCCGGTACGTCGGCGCCTTCTCTCGCGGTATGTGGCACGGCCAGGGTGTGCGGACGCTGGCGAGCGGAGACCAGATCATCGGCGACTTCCACGACGGGTTCCTGGACGGCCAGGGCATGGTCGAGTTCGCGGACAAGCGCCACTACCACGGCGAGTTCCAGCGCACTCGTCGCCACGGACTTGGCGCGCTGACCTTCCCAAACGGCGACCGGTACGAGGGCCTGTTCGAGGACGACGAGATGCACGGAGACGGCAAGTTCTACTCGCGCAGTGGCCGTGGCGGCGAGCTGCTGGTTCGCCACGGGCGGTGGGTGCGCGGCGAGCGCGTGGCGTGGCTGAGCCAGCCAAGCTCGCAGGTGGCGACGGCGACCTTCCTGGCGTACTTCGCCACGCAGCGCAAGGTGGAGGGCGAGACGGAGATGGATCTGCGGATCCCACAGTTCCGCACGCCGTACGCCGTCATGGTCGCGCGCATGCTGCCGCACCTGCCCGAGGGCGTCGACGGCGACGACCCGTTCGTCAAAGCGGTGGTGGGCCAGCTCGCCAAGACGCAGAGCGTCGTCATCGGCGCCGACGTGCTCTCGCAGACGCAGCAGACGTATGCTGAAGTGGTGGCGCGTCGGTCCGCGGCCGAGGGCCCTCCGCTCGAGACGCTGCGCAACCAGGTGGACGCGTGCGAGCGGGAGCATCGGGCTCGCTCTCGTGAGGTGGCGGAGCTTGCGGCCGAGTTGGCCGACAAGGTGGAGCAGGAGGAGGCCATGCAGGTCAAGATCGAGCAGTTCTGGAAGCGCGACCAGGCCGCCGCTGGCAGTGCAGACCGTGGCGCTGAGGCGTCCTACCGCCAGGCGGTGGAGCGTCTGCGCGGCGTGGCGGTCGACGACTGGTACAAGCTGCGCAGCGCGAGCTTCGGGTCGCAGCAGCTCGACGGCGTCTACATGTCGTTGCTCGAGGGGTTTGCGACGCTGCTGTCCTTCACGAGCAACCGGTACTTGTCGGCCGGCAAGCCGCCACCACCGCCGTCGCGCGAGGAGATCGCGCGGCTGCTGTCCAATAGCGAGGAGAACGTGCTGCTCGGCGACAAGGAGGGGTTGATTCACCGCTACACGGTCAAGGCGCTGTACGTGCTGCCGCTCTTCGACGCGTACTCGTTTGCGGATGGCCCCCGGCGCGAGATGCTGCTCGGGCTCACGCCAGTGGTGCACCACCCGCGCCTGCGCACGGCGAACGTCAAGCTGTACCTCATCTCGCCGGCGCTGGCCGCCATCTGCGCCTGGGTCCACGCCGCCTTCCGGTACGCGCGGCGGGCCATGGAGATCGCCCCCGTGGTCGACCGCGCGCTACGGCAGCTCGTGGTGGTCGACCACGCCCGCAAGGCGCTCTCGAGCGCGCAGAAGGAGCTCGAGGCGGCCACGACCTGCATGGAAGACGCGAGGCGGTCGCTGGCCGAGCACAACCGCGAGCTGGAGGACATGCGGAGGCAGGAGCGCGAGCTGAAGCGCGTGTTGGACGACATCGACGCGCTCGACCGCGCGCAGCATGCGCCGCTGGCCAAACAGAACATCAAGCGGCCGCCGACGGCGCGGCCAGCGTCCGCGGCACCCGTGAGCGTCCGCGAGGCGTCCAATGATGCGAGCGAGTCGACTCCGACCGCCGTGACAACGGAGAACCGGCGGCAGGTGTTCGGCAACGCCGTGGCGGCCGAAGCAGAGCGCACGCAGAAGGAGGACGTGCTGGCGTGGCTGCTGAGCGACGAGCAGCGCGCCGGCGAGCTCGAGACGCTCAAGAAGGAGGTGTGCAAGGTGCTGGACAAGAGCGGCGGGCCCGTGCCGCTGGACGAGTTCCCGTCGCTGTTCGCCAAGTGGCTGCTCAAGCCGCTCGAGCCGAGGGCCTTCGGCGTCAAGAAGCTGCGCACGCTACTGCTGCTGCTGGACGACGTGTGCTTCATCGCCGAGCCGAGTAAGCCCGGCGACCGCGAGACGGTGCGGCTGCGGCCTCCGCCGTTGGACGACGAGGAGCAGGAGGAGGAGGAAGGCGGCGGTCAAGACGACCAGAGCCCGACGCCGGCCGGGCTGAGCGTCGGACCGCCGCCGCCGAGGCTCGGATGCTACTGCCGCACATGTCCGGGCGTGA
The DNA here is from genome assembly GCA_023338125.1 of Phytopythium aichiense. Classification (NCBI taxonomy): domain Eukaryota; phylum Oomycota; class Peronosporomycetes; order Pythiales; family Pythiaceae; genus Phytopythium; species Phytopythium aichiense. The sequence continues at coordinate 1,068 of JAADYH010000878.1, read as the reverse complement.
GCTACGCGTCGCTGGCCGAGCTGCGCGTCCACGAGACGACCAAGTGGCACTGGTGGAACCTGCAGCGGCGCCGCGCGCACCGCAAGCCGCTGCGGTGGACGCTGGCCGCTACGTTCTGGTCCGAGGCGTACGACAGCCAGTCGGGCGAGGTCTGCTTCTACAACAAGATGACTGGCGCTGTCGTGGCCGCGAGCGACGGCCCGCCCTTGGAGATGCAGGCCGACGACGTGGTGCTCGAACTGCTGGCGGACGATGGGGGACGAGAAGGTGGAGGAGAAGGCGGTGCAGTTGCAGGAGAGACGACAGTGACATGGGAGGAGGTGGCGGACGAGGCCGGCAACGTGTACTTCTACAACCGCGAGACGGGCGAGGCGAGCTGGACGCTGCCGGAGACGACGCTGCCGGAGACGACGCTGCCGGAGACGACCGAGACGGCTGTCGACTGGGAGGAGAGCAAGACAACAGACACCGCGGCGAGCTGAGGGAGGTTATTGGTAGAGAATGAAACACTGCGATCCTACTGGTCTCGCTATGCTTCGGCTATGTGAACGTGAATGGCTATGTCTCCCTGCACCGCATGGCTACCGGGTTTCCACTCACGTGTACTTGTTCTGCATGCTTCAATGGCTGTCTCGCCTGAACGCCTTCAGCCTTCTTGCGCCGAGCTTCCCATGTAGCCCGCTCCTCAGCAGTTCGAGGATGTTCCTCGTGGCGTTGACGTCTCGGTTCCAGAAGTTGGCCCTGCAAGCACGGTTGGCACAGCGCAGGACATTTCTGTTCTTTCGCAACTCGAACTCGCCATCGTCGTTGGTGGCAAGCAGACGCGCCTTCTCCAAAGTGTGGTGGCACAGCGAACACAGCTTGCTGGGCTTGTACTCGTCCATCGGCACCACGGTCGCTCGTTTCTGGAGGGCTCGAGCGAAACCCTTGACTGGCGCGCTTGGGTGACCCTTGATGCCAGCTTGGTTGCTCCAATCCCCGTACGCAACGCACACCTGTGGGCTTGGGACCGGCACGATGCGCTTGGCCAGCGCGTCCAGAGCTTTCATCTTCATGCGGTCCTGGAGG
>JAADYH010000877.1:0-13157 GCA_023338125.1 Phytopythium aichiense | reverse complement strand
TTCCTGCGCACGTTCAACGTGCTGCTCATCCGGTGGCACTTGGACCCGACGACGGGCACCGTGAGCGAGCCTGCATCTTGCACGTGGTACACGGCCAGCGCCGAGTCGTACAAGCTGTCGAGCGCCGTGCCCATCAAGTAGGGTGGCGAGAGAGACTGTATCCTGTTTCAGCGTGGGGTTTTCTATTCGCGCGGGGGGCCTGCCTACCGAGAGACTGCACAGGTAGGGCGGTCGCCGCCGCCGTCGCCATCGACTCCGACTCGGCCGGCCGCCTAGACGTCGGCGGGCAGGACGTCCGTGACGCGCAGGATGGTGACCTCGCGGCGGAAGCCGTTCCAGCGGCGGTAGTTCTTTCGGCGCTTCTTTTTAAAAATGTCAATCTTGGCGTCCAGCGTCTGCTCCTCCACGCGCGCGCGCACCCTGGCGCCTTCCACGAGCGGCCGGCCCACGATCGTCTCGTTCACGTTGCCCAACAGCAGCACCTGCGCGAGTCCTCAACGTTAGAGTAGGGCGCCGGTAGGGCGATGGTATGGCGGTCTCGGAGCGCCTCGCGTACCTCGTCAATGTCCATGATCTCGCCCACCTTGGCGTGCTTGATCTTCTCGGCCACCACCACGTCGCCCTACCGTCCGATCCAGCGTCAGTCGCGGCAGGGAATCGCACACACTCAAACCAGTAACATCGCGCCCCACCCCACCTGCGTGACCTTGTACTGCGTGCCGCCGAGCTTGACGACGGCGAAGTAGTCCTCGGGCTTGATGGCGTCCGCCGTCACCGGGTGGCGCACGACCGAGAACTTGGGCCGCTCCGCCTGCCCGCCGGCCGCCGCCGAGCTCGAGAACAGCGCGCGGGAGGCCGCGGACGAGGACGCGCGGCGCAGAGCGCCCGCCTTGGCGATCGCCGCCAGCATCTTGGCTCGGGGAGGGGCGTCGGTCGGTCGGTCGGTCTCCTTCCAGGGCTTGTCTGGTGCGGGTGGCGGCCCGCACGCGACCACCCACCATCATTTGCGCTTGGACAGCGACGATTGGCTGAAAATTTGCAAAAGTGCAACCATTGGTCGAAAAGCAGGGGAGGGAGGGAACAGGCGGGACGGGGCGTCGCCCCCACGCGTGGTCCCCCCACGCCCGTGTTGACCAAGTTGGCACCCGACGGCGACGTCCACATCGCGGTGAGGAGACCGCCCTACCGCCCTACCGGCCGCCCTACCTGCGTGCCCACCGCCCTCCGCGCATCGCCCTACCATCGCCCTACCGGCCACCGCCGTCCGATATTCCCGCATCGCCGCCGCCCGCGGGAGTCGCGGCCGCCCTACCAGTCGCCCTACCGGTCGCCCTACTCGCCCTATTCGTCGCCCTGCTGGTGGCCGCGGCAAGCAGCAGACGCAGACGCACAAGCGGTAGGGTGCGCATGAAGACGCCACCCCGGAAGACGCAGCAGCAGCAGCCGAGCGGCGAGATGGTGGCGCCCGTAGACGCCACGGGCCTGCGCCGTCGCCAACCGCGAGAGTTCGACGAGGTGGACGCGCGCATACAGCTGCCGCTGTCGCTACCGCCCCGCCAGACGCCGACGTTGGCCACGCAGTTCAAGATGAAGATGAACCGCAAGATGAACGCGCCGGGCGACGACGACGGCGCGCGCGTGCTGCAGACGGGCATCAGCCAGTACCGCAGCCTACAGCAGCGTACGGCGGCCGGCGGCGCGGCCAGCAGCAGCGGCGCGGCGGCCTCACCCAGGGGCGGCAGGGACCGCGGAGAGAGCGCGGCGGACCGCGGGCTGGCGCTCGTGGGGCAAAAGCAGTTCGCGGCCGCCATTCCGTACTTCACGGAGGCGCTCAACGCCTCGCCCGGCAGCAGCAGCGCGCCGTCGCCGTCGCCGTCCTCATCCGCGGTCGGCATGCAGTCCAAGGTGCGGCTGTACTATCAGCGCGGCAACTGCTACCTAGCGGCGCAGAAGTACAAACTGGCCATCGAGGACTTCTGCCAGGTCATGAACATGACGCCCAAGAACGCGCAGCTGTTCGCCAAGCGCGGCCGCGCCTACGCCGCCATGGGCGAGAACCACGCCGCGCTGCTCGATTTCAACGAGGCCATCAACCTCACGGCCTCGCAGGGGCTGCTCTCGGACGACTACCACGGCACAAGCGTCATGGTGGTCGGCTCCGCGTCGTCGTCCTCTCCCTCCTCTTTGTCGTCGTCCTCTTACACGGGAGGGAGCGACACGGTGACGCAGCTGCGCGCGCTGTACGTGGCGCGCGCCAAGGTCTACCGCGCCATGAACCAGCTCACCAACGCGCTGGACGACCTCGCGCGCGCCGAAAAGCACAACGGCCGGCGCGACGCCGAGCTCTACCATCTGCGCGCGCACGTGTTCCTGCAGTGCCGACAGGAGCAGCCGGCGCTGAACGACCTTGACCGCTTCCTCGAGCTGCAGGAGGAGCACGAGATGCAGATGGAGTCCACCAGTCTCTTAGGCAGCAGCAGTAGCAGCAATACTGACGGCGGTGACACGCGGCGGCGGATCGTCGAGGTGCTCATGGAGCGTGCCAAGATTGTTCAGCGCCTCGCCACCGAGGAAGATGCGCAGGAGCGCAAGGACGCCGAGATCCACCAGGTCGAGCAGGGACGGCCATTGCAAGGCCAGGCGCTGCTGGAGAAGGCCCTGGCGCTCGCAACCAGCACTCCGAACAGCAAACCGGCATCGCCATCCAAACGGAAACACCCAGTGGTCGGTAAGCGGCCGCAGGGGCCGGCACCCTACAAGGGTGTGCAGGCCAAACACTTGGTAAAGCAGGCGATCCACGACTACTCGCGCGTGCTGGAGATGGACCCGGAGCACGTCGAGGCGCTGAGGAGACGAGGAGAGGCGTTCGGACACATTGAGCAGTACGACGAGGCACTGAAGGACTTTGCGACGGCGCTAGAGACGGAGCCGAACGACTTTGAGGTGCACATGGCGCGCGCCAAGCTGTACCAGCAGCGCGGATACGTGGGGCATGCTATCGAGGAAGTTACAGCTGTGCTGCGCGTCAACGGGTTCTTCGTGGACGCGCTGTTCTACCGCGCGCGGCTGTTTGAAGAGGTCGGGGAGCTGGAGAAGGCCAAGACCGACTACACATCCATCATCGACGCGCACTACGACTGCCGAGGGGAGATACCGCTCTCTGGCGCCGTCGAGACGACGGTGCTGGCCACCTTGTCGCCCAATAGTGCAGGTCAGCGCAACGGAAGCAGCACGCCGCGAATACCCAACGCCTCCAAGGCGACGCAAGCGCGCTCCGGTACGCCTGCAGCAAGCTCGAGCACGAGTGGCGGCAATGTATCGGCTAGTACTACGATCGGGTCGCCCGCTGTGAAGACGGGCAAGATGATCAGCGAGGTGGCTGCCGATGCGCTGCTGTGCCGTGCGCGGATACTGGAGCAGTGCGAGGACTTTGACGCCGCCATGGCCGACTACCAGCAGATCCTCGACTCACCGTCCAAGAACTCAAAGCGCTTGGATGCGCAGCTAGAGCTGCAGTCGGCCGTGGAGAAGAAGAAGCTGTTTGAAGAGCGGCGGCAGCGTGAAGCCGTCGCCTGGCTTGAGCAGAAAGTGGTGGAAGAGGAGGGATGGGAAGACGTGACCAAGACGGGAAGTGCTCCCGGCAGCGGCAGTGCAAGCACAAACGGGACTTCCACTAGCAAGAGCAAGAAGAAGAGGAAGAAGAAGAACAAGAAGAAGAAGGCAGCTGGGTACGTGTTGCTGGAGGACGACGAAGACTTGGAGATCGTGATCGAGGCGACAAACGGAGGCGCTGACAAGAGTACCGGTCGGAGAGAAGGCGGCGATGAGGAGGCTCATGCAAGTGGTGGCGAGAGCAACAAGGGCGACGCAGTATCAGCCCCATCGACTCCGGAGGCAGCCGAGAAGGAAAGTGTTTCCTCCATCGAGGATATCGTGGATGAATCCGCAGTTGTCGTCGAGGCACCAACACTACTTTCTCAAGATGTACGTGACGAAAAGAGGAGTCCAGTCGCGAAAGCGATGATGATGACGAGGGACGAGGCGTTCGACAGCATGTGGGAGGAGAACGACGACGTTGGCGACGTTCCTGATGCGCCGACAGTGACGGATAACGGTGACGAAGGTGGATCAGCTGACGATAATGACCCGGGGAGCGAAGACAAGGTTGTGGGGCAGGAAGACGATGCCTCGTTTCTTGTAAAGGAGGCGAAGAGCGAAGAGGAGGTGGAGGAGGAAGATGGCGAAGACACGGCCGACTCCACGACGGACTCGACGAGTAACGACAAAGTGACGGTGCGCGAGGTGCTTATGGATGAGAGGTATTTGAAGAAGCGGCAACGGCAGCTGGAAAAGCTGCGCGCGAGTCTCCTTGAGTTCACGGAGTCTCGAGACAAGGCAGCGATTCGTGAGGTACTGGAGCGAGTTGAGCGGAAGAAGATGGCGGACGCTCTGGTTGAGGAGATTGAACAGGCGAACGAGGTCCTGATTGCGACGGAGAAGCAGCCAGAAATCGAGAAAGAAGGCAGTGACCATCTACAAGGACTTCGTCCGACCAAAGCGTTGTCCGTTGCCTCCTCCCCAGACCGCTCGAGCGAGAAGAGCGATGGAAAGGAAGAAGAAGCGACAAGCGCCGACGAATCTGGCTCAGCTACTCCGGCGACTATGATGCCTGAAGGATCCTCTCCAGCTTCCTCTTTCTCTTCGTCGGCATTCAAGCTCCATGTCGTGTCTCCAAGCAACCGCACGAGGGAAAACGAGGCTACAACTAGCGGTGCAAGCTCTAGCACAGTTTCAACCACGACGCTCACGGCAGCAAGTGTTTCAACCACAGCCTCATCAACCTCAACGACGGTCGCAACGACCAGTGGGAAGCCTCCAGCGCTGGTGATCCGCCCCATCGCGTACAACCACGCGCTGCAGAAGGCCGAGCAGAACCAGCATGACATGCTCCAGCACCAGCGCCTGGTGCAGGAGAAGGACGCAGAGATTGCGTACCTGAAGCAGCTCCTCGCTCAGTCGCGGCAGGCCGAGACATTTGCGCACCTGGACCATCTGGACGAGCAGGAGTCTGGGTTCCAGTCACGGCTTCTGCAGCTGCGCTCACGATTCCCTCACCAGCGCGTTGCTCCGATGAAGCGTGCGGTGGATGAGCTTGTGGACTGGATGGGACCGACAGGGGACGCCGACTATGTGCGGCAGAAGGTGTTGACCTTCGTGCAGCGCGTTCTCGAAGCGCAGTTCCCGCCGGGCACGCCCATCATGTTTTACCCAACGGGGTCATTCCCGATGAAGACGTACCTGCCGACGTCCGACGTGGACATCTGTCTGCTGCTACCGAAGGAGCTCGAGTCGACGTGGTACTTTGCCGTCATGCACGCGCTTTGCCTGGCTGGTAACAGCGACGTTGGTGTGAACGTCGCAGGTGCCGCTGCCGCCGTGAACGCCAATGTTGGTGTAATGAATGGGTCGCCCCCGACGTCAACACTTGTTAGCGGAGGCGCAGCAGCGGCAGCAGCTTTAAGCGTCGGCGGCGCCCCTGCTGGGGCCGTTCCCACCACCGCGCCGCTGCTGACCAATACGGTGCGCAACGTGAGCTTCATTAACGCTGATGTGCGTGTGATCAAGTGCACAATCGACAACGTGGCGGTGGATCTGACAGCCAACCGCGTCGCGGCCGTAGGCGCTGTGATGTTGCTGGACGAGATGGACGTGCGTGTCGGCAAAGACCACCTGCTCAAGAAGAGTCTGATCGCCATCAAGGCTTGGTGTGTGCACGAGAGCGCGGCGTATGCATCGTCATCTGCTCCAGCGGGCAGTGTCGGGACGTCGACGACCGCCCATCAGAGTGTGATGGGTGCGAGTCACGGCGCCTTCTCGACCTATGCGGTCAACACGATCGTCATGGCGCTGTTCAACCAGTATGGCGACGCCATCACGCACCCGCTACAAGCGCTGTTCCTCTTCCTGGACAGAATGGCCGAGTTCCCATGGCACGAGGCGGCAATGACGCTGTACGGAGCTGTGCCTCTGAGCGTGCTGGCCACGACGCCACTTGGCCCTGTCAACGGCACGGGCACGGCAGCGCAGCTGAAGAAGTCGCGAGCCAAGAGTTACACGTTCGGCGAAGCGGTCGCTGGTTCTACGAAGGCGGATGTGACGGGTGGGAAGCGGTTTGGTGAGGTCATGGAGGCCGAGGAGATCGCCGGCATTCGTGTGTCGCTGCTGGAGCAGTTCGCGGCCTTTGACGCATCGCTCGCGGCGGGCGAAGGCGATGGATACAAGTCCATGTTCCCCGTGCGCGTGTGCAATATCGTGGACCCGCTGGACGAGAAGAACAACCTGGCGCGCAGCGTGTCGGCCGATTGGTTCCCGATGATGAAGCGCGCGTTCCGCCTGGGCCGCAACCGTCTTGCCTCCATGTTGCTGTCGACGTCATCGTCATCGAGCGTCGATAAGGGTGCTGTCAATGACTCGGTGCCGGACTTCTACGCACACAGCTGGAAGTTGTATGGGCGTGGGGATGGATGGCGACCCGATCTGCTCGTCCACCCTCGACAGACATGGCACGGAAAGGCGACACTCAACAGTCTCGATGCGCGCTCGGCTAAGGCGCGGGACGAGATGCGATGGGAATCACTGCTGCCGGCGCCTCTGCTCACGGCTGGGCTCGTGCCGGCGATGTATCCGATACACTACCAGCAGCAGCTCCACCACTCGCAGCAGCTGCATCACCAGCACCAACAGGCGATGCATCACGCGCATCACCACTCGGCCCAGCCGTTCTACTCACCGCATCCGCACCAGCGCGTCGCGACGTCGCCAATCACGATCGGCGCGGGCACTGCCGCAAACGGAGTCGCTGTTGGCCCAGGTGGCAACGGGTACTTTCCCCAGCACCAGCAGCAGCGGAGACCATTCGCGGTCGGGAATGGCAGTAGCGGAGGCGCCAAGTCGTCTCCGCAACGATCGGCAGGCGATGCCGCAAGCGCCTCGCACCCCGGGACAGTGTCGTTCCCCAAGTCGTCGCGGCGATACGACTCGCCACCGCCCTACGCAGTACATTACTCGAGCAAATAGACGGAGTCGACGGATATTTATTTGGCTCCACGACGACGAACAGCAGGTGAGGACAGGACGATGACCGCCCCGCGTCCTCCAATGCCTTTGCTTTCCTGCTGACGACCGCTGCATCGACTCAGACGACGACCAAACAGATCGACCACCACTTTCGCTGTTCGTCACGAGAACGCACATCCATAGACACCACGGTTGAGAACCCGACGTTGCGCCGTTTGATTTCAAGGTGACCAATAAAGTAAGCGCCCGTCGGCCATGAAATGAAAACTAGTCTGTTCATTGCATGCTTAGTGTTTTGTGCACACTCTCACCCTCTCACACGTACGCAGCATTACTCTCGCCCAGGACATTCGCAGCGATGACGCGTACCGAGTAGTCCCACCCGGGGAACAGGTCGGTCACCGTGTGCGCGCGCAAGTTGAAGCGCTTCAGAGCGTACGCCTGCGCTTCGAAGGCTGTAGGCAGCTGACACCCGCCGTTCATGAACGCTGCATCAGTGGGGTCGATCGTGACGGTGGTCGTGATCGTCGCACCACTGCCGCTTGTGGCAACCCTCGCTGTCTTCATGACGCACCTCAAGCCGACGGTGCTCGACGAGTCGGTGCCAGACTCCACGATGAAGTACTCCCCTACTGCCAATCCACCGACAGACGCGAGGGACGCCGTCAGCGTCAGCGCCGAGCCTGCGAGCTTCTGCACGCACGACGCGCACAGTACGGGAGCGTTGGCTCCCATCAGCACACGGCGACCAGTCTCGACCGTCTCGATGCTGGTTGCGCCGGGTAAGAGCGCTAACTGCAGTGCCGGTAAGGCCAGCGCGTTCGTGATCGCGGTGGCCTCTGTAATGGACTGCTTGCCTAGCGCTTCTTCAAGTGCGGCATGGCACTCATTGTTGCTTCCATCGACACGCCCCCGACCGAGTTTGTCGTCCAGGCCCGGTCCATACTGTCCACGGGTGATGACTGCACTACCAGCAGTCAACAAGTCCGTTCCACACGAAGCCCCGCTCGTTGCGGTCAGTAACGGAATGCCCAGCATCGCTAACGAAGTCGATGTCGTCACCGTGTTGACGAACTGAATCGAGTAGGAGTAGCCAAAGTCCCACGCGGCTGACGCGTCTCCCATACGGGTGACAGTCGCGCCAGCATAGACGCCACCCCAACCAGTGACCAGGGTCTGTACATCCGCATCTGTTGCTGCCCAGTCCAGACATCCCGTTGCCGTCACTCCAGCAGACAGAACATATTTGCCGGTCACGGCCGAACTGGAGCGTGAAACGACGAGCGTCTGCGTCTCAATTGCTTCCCCGCACGTGCTGGTAAACGACGGGTTCACGTCCCACTCGACACGGTAGCTGGTAACACTGAGCGCATTGCCGGACGCCAGCGGTGCCTCCCACAAGACCAGGAGAGTGGAACGGCTCAGACGTGACCGCACGCTCAGTGATTGTGGACGAGTCGGTGCACGATCAATAGGAGTCACACCCGCAAGTGGCTTGACATCTGAGAATGTGCCGAAGCCAACGCTGTTGTACGCGGCAACTCGAGCGCGGTAAACGTTCCCGCTCGACAGGCCGCTCAACACGTACGAAAAGGACATGCGTCCTGAAGTTCGCTGCGCTACCCCCTTGAACCGTTCCGAAACGGAGATGGAAAGGGTTCCCGCAGAATTGACGACTTGCAACGTGTTGACGTCACCAGCTAGCGAGGTGAATGTAATATCCACAGGAGATGGCGATACCGCCGCGCACAACGTCGTCTGGACGCCATCTCGAATGGAAACGTGCACAGCGACACCACTTGTTCCGACTGCAAGATCGCTTAGCGCACCTTGAAGCGCCTGCGCGTTTGCGTTGGACGCGATAACAGCAGTGGTGGCGCCAAGTAAACTCAGCTGGAAGCCGTCGGCTGCGGATGGTGTTCCAGTGCACGTGAACGACTGCACTTCTTGATGTGATCCGACAGTGGCGCTTGGGCCAATGCCGTTGGCAATCTTTGGCACGCACTGACTGTTGCGCTGCGTTGTCGGGCACCCAAGTAAGTTATCGTCTGCAACGTGAAGCTTGTGACCATCGAGCGCCTCAAGAGCTGACAGCCGACGCTTGAATTGGTTGCCACTGTATTTTTGCTGTGCAAACGTCGCCATCCACGTGAACCCGTTCGTGTCGAGCACCCGCGATACCTTTACACCAGCCTCGACAGTGCTCAAGTTGCGAAGTGCGAGCTCCATGCCGACTGCAGAAATATCGTACGGTAGCTCCGGGGTCCACTGACCGTCGAAAGCCACACGGAATGTACCAGATAGGTACTTGTTCACGCCCTTGATCGGAGCTGACACACTGATTGTGTTGACGTCTTGAATGGCTCGAGGAGAGTCAAGGTGGTGCAAAGTAGCGGCCTGAACTGCGCCAGCATTGACCGTCGCACTCCACCATTCGATGCGGAACTCGGTCACAGGCTCCCCACCGTCATTCCAAGGATAATCCCACTGAACCAACACGTCCGATCTCGATAAAATATCCATTTGTGGTCGCAGCACGGCACTTGGTAGCTGGTTCGCCAACTGCACGGACGCCGGAACAGGCGCTGCAGTTGAGCCAAACCCGTTCGCGTTGTGCGCACTCACTCGAGCGTACACGGACACACCTCCGCTGAGCGATCCGGCTAACAGCGGAGTTGAATCAAGAGTCACACGGTTGAATGGTGTCACACTGATCGTTGGGCTCTGCTGAGCTTGCAAGTGGACGCCATTAGCCACTAATTGTGGAAACTGCATCGCTTGTGAAGCATCCACGCTAAAATCAACGAACGTGATCTTCCAATCGAACCCATGCTTCGCCACCTTGCGCGTCACATCTACATTCGACACACTCGAGAGCGCCTCAAGCGCTGCCTTGACATCTTCGTCGGTGGCATCAAACGGGATTGGCTGTGTCGTTGGCGCCTTATAAATGGTCGTTCTCGCTTGTTGTGGTTTGGTGACTGCTGTCACGGGCGTCACAACTGTCACTCCGGCACCCGACGTGAATGCACTGCAGCCATTCGACCCGACGTCTCGCACCTCCATCGCGGGCAACTGACCACGGACACCGGCGCCTGTAAACTCGACCGTGTACACAATAATGGTGGGGGTTGTCGTCAACGTCCTCGTTACACGTACGTCATCGATCCCATTCAAAGATTCCAACTCCGCCTCAAGAGCTGCAATATCGCGGGCTGTATCAGCAGCTGATGCCCCCGACGACCATAGGATGCATCCGATGTCATCGTTCAGATTGGCGCCACCATTTCCACCGCGGAGCGTAGTCGCAGTAGTTTCATCACCGAACTTGATGCGGAACCCACCAGCTCCATGATCCAAGACACCTGTTGCAGTAGCGATCTGTATTCGCTGAATCTCGCGCGTCGCAAAGGGTAGTGAGTCTTGTGTCAGGCTCACCGGGATTGTGTAGTCGTCAAGGCTGCCAAGTTGCACTGCCGCTGATGCCGTCACTCGAGAGCAGTCGCATATGGGCGTGGCGTCACACTTGCCACGCACGCGGAATGTTTGACCGATACGGGTATACCCAGAGACGTCTTCTGAATCATCATCGTTATAGCTCCCAAAGCGAATGACATCACCGCAGTCGATAGTCATTGCGTTCTCGATTGAGACTTGGGTGGCGCTGCTGCTGCTGCCGGTTCCGGCCGTCGCAAGGTTGTACGCCGTACCCACTACCGTATCGAGCTTGAAGATCGGCAACGGATCTGTCAGATCACCCAATCCGTCAATAAAGGTTGACATCATTGGTGCATCCATGAAACTCCACGGATCGTCAGCAGAGCATAGCGGCAGCATGGCAGGTCCCCACATCACGGCGACCTCGAGTCCCGGGTTTGCTGCAATGGAGTCGACATTGCATGCAACTAAAGAGAGCTGCAATTGCGTTCTGCCGCCGATTGCGACCACATCAGCGCTGCACGTTGAGGCACTTCCAATCGAGACCCGCGTCCCAGCTACGACGAGCTTCAGCAACGTATCTGACAATGTCGATGTCGTAAGGATGCTGTTGCTACTGTTGTATGAGACCGTGGTTACGCCCGGTAGAGTATATGCCCCACTTGTATCGAGACACACACGCGCTTGCTCGTTGCGCACACGAACGTACTCTCCACGAGAGAACAGGTCGCTTAGTGAATCCGCTCCAAACCCTGCATCAGAATCAGGTGCAACTCGGAAAAGGAAGTTCGTCGCCTGCAACGAGGCCGCAGATACAAAAGCGTTCACCTGATTCGTGAAACGGCCTCGAAAGCCCGCTGTTCCTGTCGTTGCGAGAGAAAATGTGCTCCCGGCAGTGAACGGACCCGTGTGCGCTGCTGTTGTGACGCGATAAAGTGTCGGGTTGGGAGAAACATCGATGACCTGCTTGTTCGTGCTGCTAAAGTTGAACGAGGTATCGTACTCGACACGATAGCTGTCTACGCGAAGACCGCCAGACATTTCCACCTGGTCAAAGGTCACTTCAAGCTTCGTCGCTGAAAGCACGCGAGTCTTGACATTTTCTAGCCCCAGTGGTGGTCGTGTCGGCGCCAGTCCGTTACTGCTCCCATCACTCGTCGTTGCCATGGCGAATTTACCCGTCCCGCGCTCGTTGGTCGCCGCGACGCGAACGAAGTATGGCACCCCCGTCTCTAATGACGTGATGTTATAAGCAAACGTACCAGTGGTTTGTGAACTTGCAGAGATGGATGCACGTCCAAACGCCGTCGGCACAACGCCAGCGTCGTAGATCGATGTTGCTGCATCCACAGTGCCAGTGCCCACAAGAGCGCGGTCGTTCACGACCAAAGTTGGGAAGGCGGCAGGCAGCTCTGGAGCTGGTACTTGCGTCGAGAACGTGATGAACCACTTGTAGTTCTTGTCACTCGCCGTGCCGACTTGTACCCGCTCAACATGGACCGCTCCAACGCTCGGCAGCATCTCCAACGCTTCTTCCATGGCTGCTGGCGTTGTATCGAAGGCGAGATCGGTCGTACGCCACGGCGTGTACAACTGGATGCCGTTCTTTGTGTTCCCAAGATACCCGACGGGTGTCTGCCCAAGGGTTGCAGATGTGCTTGCAGCCATATTTGTTGCTCTCGCAAGCGGCAATTTCGTGCGCGAGAAGGTTCCCGAGGTTGCAACAAGATATGCTACGTCCTCAATCACGATGAGATCGCCACGAGCTACCAGGCCAGTAAGGTCGGACGACGTCGTCACGAATGCCTGACTTTGCACGACATCAATGGTGCCAGGAAGCGAGCGGTGCGCGTAACGCGGCGACGAACTACTCCCAAAAGCAAGGGTAAAGCTGCCACCAGTAATGGTACCCGACGTTTGGACAAGTTGCACGACTGGAAGTCCAAAGAACGGATCCGCTGCCGCTTTTTGGTACCACTCAACCTGGTAACTGGATACAGACAGCACACCTGTAGACGCCACCGTCGCCAACTCAACTGGTGCTTGCCAGGAGACGACTAGGGTTGTACCCATAGCACTGGCGTCCGCATTCATCATGACGACATTCTGCGGCTTTCCGGGTTTTTGCCGTGGCATCTCTCGCTGCGGCAATGTCAGCACAGGCAATCCTGCGCCGACAACGGCATTCAAAGCGTACACGCGAGCATAGAGCCATTGACCTGTGACGAGTCTGTCGATGCGATATTTCCCTCCGGTCGCACCGCTAATAAGCGCTTGTCCAAGAGCGTCGCCGTTCGTGCCACTGTCAAACTCAGGGGACGGATCCCACTCGATGATGAACCCGGTCACGGAAGTACCAGTCGTTCCACCTGAGAACGTCGGGGGACCGTACGCAACGATCAACGCCGTTGGTCCAGCCACCGAAAGTACAGGCGGACTTTCGACAGTAAACAGTGATGTTGGGAGTGAAGGCGCTTCGAAAGGTACCACCGCAGACACTGGAGCCGTCACGCGACGAATGCCGTAGCCGAGAGCATTGAACGCTGACACACGAGCGTAGTAGGTAGTTCCCGACGCCAAACCTGTGACCAGGTACTCGTACGCAGCCGTGTTGTAGTAGCTATCGGGGACCAATGAGGCTG
>JAADYH010000876.1:0-13166 GCA_023338125.1 Phytopythium aichiense | reverse complement strand
TTGTCGTAGATACCGTCGTCGACGCGCTCCATGCAATGCTCGCAGATGCGAACCAGGAACCGCTTGACCCGCCCACGCTCGATCTCGTGCTGCCGAGAGCACTGCTCGCACACGTAGAACCCGCAGAGGTGGCACTGCTTCTTGTTGCGGCCCAGGATGGTCGTCAGCATCTTGGTGCAGCAGGCGCACCGCGTGTTGGGCGGGTGCAGCGTCTTGACGTCCACGAACACCTGCGCGCTGAGCCGCCGTTGACGGATGACGCGACCAAGTCGCCCAGTGCTTGACGCCATGTCCTTGAGTCGCTGCACGAGCGCGCGCTCCGAGATGTTGCGCCAGTTGCCTCCATCCTTTCGTGCCAGCAGCGTTCGGCGCTGAGGACGAGAGGTCTGCAGCTGGTCGGTTTCAAACTCGGCGCGGAACGTCACTTGGACGTGGGCCTTGCCGTCTTCAGCATCGATCAACTTGCTGCTGCTAGCGATGGGGACGGGAAGCACCGTGTAGGTCGCCGTGAAGTCCGTCAGAGCGCTCACGCTCGCCTTGGTCTTGCCCAGGAACACGTCGTCCGGGTGCAGCGACGTCATGGACAGCGCGAAGCCGTCCTTCGCGCAGCCTCCGTCCACGCCTGCGTCAAGCTCGTGCAGCGCGTCCACGAAGCACCACTGCTCGCTCAGTGCCAGCAGGTGCCGGCGCGTGAACGTGGCCGTCTTGACGTCCACGTCCGACGGACTGGCGGCCACCGCGAGCGCTTGTCCGGACTGGTGGTCTGCACTCCCAAGACGGTCGAGTCCCGCGCGGTACACGATGGCACCGTAGATGAACTCGTGTGCGTACAGCTCGCGCATCGTGGACGCGTAGAGCTCGTTGGTGCGCGGGTGTAAGACGCTGCGCATCTCGGCCACGGAGCTGGCCACGACCGCGCTCGCCGTGACGTTCGTCCGGCCGCGCGCCTGCTGCACGTGGACCACGACGCTGCTGCTGTCGATACGCGTCCGTCCTCTCGCCACGACCGCGTCCCAGTCGACGCGTGAGGCCGTGCGCGCCGCCAAGGCAAACAGCTTGCGGTCCGTCAGGCGCACGTGTCGTCGCTCCTGGTCGCTGCCACCTGACAGGTTGCTCTCCGATGTCACCTCGAACGATTCCCCGGACTCGGAGCCTGGCCGCTTGGATTTCGACGCCGGCATGTTGACACTCTGGGGACTCTGAAGCGCAGGACACAGGGGTGAGTGGCTCGCAGGTTGGCGGGATCAACTGGGAATGATCCTTCGAGCCGTCTGCCCTGCAGGAGGGGAGAGGAGGCGGCTGCGAGCCGCGACGACCGCATGAAGGTCGCGATTGACGGAGCGGATGCGTGACCACATCTCCTCATCATTGATGTCATATTATGCATTGATTCACTCATTGAAATGACTGAATACGTATATGTGACCTTGCTCTTTGTTTTGATCATTGCCAGTCATACCAAATAGTGCCGCATTTGGAAGAGGCAGTGATACAAGTCCGACGCAAGCACGGGCCGAGCGAGAGGAGCGCGAAGACAGTGGCCGTCGCCGCTCCACTCCTCCCCGTCGCCGCAACCAGTGGCGGCCCCGCATCATCGCGAGCCTCAAGCGCACGGCCGGCCACACCATATCGGAGACCTTGAGCTTGAGCTTGAGCCCTGCGCCGTGCGGCTCGGCTCGGCGCCTCCCAGCCGCGGCGATGGATCGAATGTCAGGGAAGTCGGTCACATCACTTGATAAGGTGCCAGTGTGGCGGCGCAAGGGCAAGTCGGGCGTCCGCTCTCGCGCGCCACTCCGCGCGGCTCTGTGCGCGGCTTGAGGCTCGACTCGAGCCCTGGACAGCCTCTGTGTGCTGTCAAACGCGGGTTTCGATGGCGTCCGTCCGGCTCCGAGCGCAAACAAGCGGCCGCCGCGTCCACCGCACCGAGAAGACCAACCGTCAGCGCATGGCCGTTCCAATCCGGCACCCAGGGTGTCCAGGGATTGCATCCGGCTCGAGCATCGAAGCAGTCGGTGGAGCTGGCGGCGGCGGATTACTGGTCGCCTGCTCTCTGCTGCCCGGCGGTGGGCGTCACTCGGCATCTCCTTGGACGCTCGACCGGTTCAACCAATGCTGCTTTCGCCGGCCGCCCATCGCGCGACTAGCGACGTCGGCGTCGACTGCGCTCGGCTCGCGGCCCGTTTCTCCTCGCGCGACTCCAGCGCGATTTGCTTGCGGCGCCCGAGTGCCAAAGCAGGCTGGGCGGCGAGCAACTTACGCGGCCTCTCCTCATGCTTGTCGGGATGGGAAACAGATCGCCTCGCCCGCCTCGATCAAAGCCGCTCCACCGACTGATGCTCCCACGAGTTGGTAGGCCCGCCAACATGGCGATGGAAGAGCCCGCCATCCCTCCCACTTTGTTGACGCATTCCTGACGAAGAGGCTGCCCAATCTCCATTCCCACCGCCGCCATGTTCGGCCGAGGCAGCGCGTCGTCGCACTCGAACCGGTCGAGAGGAGGCGACAGCGACCACAGCAGCGGCTCGAGAGAGCAGCGAGTTGACAGCCAGCACCTGAGCTCGAGCCAGCAGAGCCGGCATGTGCGCTTCACGAACGAGAGACTCTTCGAGATGGCGGCCACGACCGCCTCGGGAGCCGACTGGGACTCGCTCGTGCGTCCTGGACGCGTGCCGGACGGACTGGCGACCACGCGCTCGCACTCGCGCGTGTCGGTGACGGCGAGTGCGGTCGCGGCGTGCTCGGTCGCCGAGATGCTCTCGGTGATCCGCCCGGCTGTCAGCACCGGGTACTCGACGACCATGCGCGAGATGTTCGGCCCTGCCTTCATCTACGGCGCGGTCGTGCACCGCGCGACCAACCAGGAGGAAAGCTTCCAGCCATCCGCGTCCGCGTTCGCGTCCTCCAAGCTCGGCAAGTCCAAGACCAAGACGCGAACAAAAGAGAGCAGCGTCCGCGTCCGGCTGCGGCCCGTGGATGCACAGGTCAAGACCATCACGTTCGCCAAGCGCCACTTCCTCGCGCTGAGCGAGCAGTGGTGCATCCTGGACGCGCTGCACGAGGTGGAAGGCGTGCAGGACGACGCGTTCGCGGTCACCATGACGTCGGTGCACCCCGACGACGTGTTCTTCGGCAAGACGCACGCGCGCACCGTCAGTGCGCTCACGGACATCACCGCCGCGTACGCAGTCGTCCGGATGCCGCTTGTCCAGGACAAGAGTGGCCAGAGCGGCACGGCGGAGGGTCAAGACCCCGCGTGGGGAGTGCGGATCACGTTCCGCACCGAGTGTGATGCGCGCGTGACTCTCCAGAGCGAGGACACGAGCGCGCCATCATCTTCGCGCGCCAAGCTTCATACCCAGGGGCTTTCGACGCACGCCATCACAAGGCGGCTCCAAGAACTCGCACACGCAACGCTCAAGCTCGTGGATGTTGTTCGCGCGCGCCGGTTGAACGCGCAGATCTACGTCGACCCGCGCGCGGCCGCGTTGGCCGTGCCGCCCTCGGCCAAGACGCGCTGTGCGTGCTGTACGCGGCGGTTCCTGAGCGCGACGCGGCGCAAGCAGTGCCATCTCTGCGGCTTCTTCGTGTGCGCCAGCTGCTCGGTCGTCCACGAGCTGCCGAGGGCAGGTGGACGCCGCTTTCTAGTCCGCGTGTGCGCTCACTGCCTCGAGTGGGTGGATGACGGATGCTATGACAACCTCCCGCACAGCTCGGCCCAGTTGCCGCCGCAGATCGCACCCGATGCCTCGAGCAGCGACCGGTCCGGAGTGAAGCTGCACCGAGCATTGACGGAGGCGTTGACGAGCAGCAGCACTTCGCCCACGCGGAAGGCGGCGGTGAAGTCCGTCATTCGACTCCTCAAGCAACAGCAAGGCGAGGAAGAAGCCGAGCTGCGCGCTTCCAGTGACCAGCTGGTGAATCTCAATAGCTCGAAGTCCTGGGAACTGACAGATGACAGCACGGACGCGGAGCACTTGCAAGCCCTTGAAACCCTGACATGCGGCCAGCAGGACCCGCCACCAGGCTCGTTCGCAGTTGCGGGCTCGCGCTCTCGGAACTATCCCATCGTCAAGACGACTGACGCGAACGGCGGCGTGTCCTCAAGGCCGGTCCCGCGCGATGAAGAGCAACGGCTGCGCTGGCTGGCGGCGACCGCACCGTCCGAATCGCTCTCGGAGATCAAGGACGTGCCGGAACTGGACGTGCTGTGCGAGCTGGCCAAGCACGAGCTGGATTGCAAGGTCGGCATGGTGGTCGCGATGGCCCAGGATGAGGCGCACGTGCTGGCGACGAGCGACCCGAGCTACAGTGGCGTCGTGTTCCCGCGGGAGCAGACGATCTGCTCGCACGCCATCATGGACCACCAGCCGCTGCTGGTGCCCCACCCGGAGGCCGACGTCCGGTTCTGCAAGCTGGACGGCGTGCGCGGGTCCGAGGGCTGCCGCTTCTACTTTGGCTTTCCTCTTCGCGTTTCGCGATCCAGCAGCGACAAGGCCGGCGACGCACAAGACGGAGACGGTCCGGTCATTGGCACGCTCTGTTGCTCGGACGTGCAGTCGCACACGGTCACCGAGTCCCAGTACGCGGCCATGGAGAAGTTGGCGCGCAGCGCGGCGCGGATATTGGAGGATCGACGTCGGCGACGGCAGCAGGCGGCCGCGATCGCTTGAGAGGACAGCTGTTGGTGATAATGGAGGAGAACGCATAGAGACACACCTCGACAGGCATATGCTCGCTCGCACTGATCGACCCGCATATCAGCGTCGGTCCTGGAAACCATGCGACAACATCGCGTGCGGTCTCCGAGACGCTTGGGGCAAGTGGTGGAGGGATCGATGTACGGAGCCCAGGTTGCTGTCTTGATAGTCACCGCGCGAGCCCAGGGGTGTGTCCGGCTTAGGCATGTCAAGGGAAGGGCTCGTTGATCAGCTCACCGCTCGGATGCGTGCGAAATACAGGACGAGAACGCGCGGGACAGGCCGCGCCTCGCCGCTTTTACGTGGACAAGAGGCTTTCGGAGTCTCCACCCGTTGATCCTGCACTAATCACGGCCACAGCAGAGCCGTGGCAGCTCTCGATGGATGAGCGTTGGCAGGCCAGCGTTGACTCGGTTCGCTCAGGTGGTCAAGCACGCGCGGCACTATGTAGAGTCCACCTTTGCAACCGAAAGTCGTCATAGTCGCGTGCTTGATGAGTCTTGAGCTGCGCACCAGACAGCAGCGCTCGCCCGTCGACTTGACGCTGTCCAGGCCGATCGGCGGGATGCGGAGCCGCTCGGCGGATTTGCGACTTTCCAAGGAGGCAGTACGCTGTCGGTCCCCTTTATAAAGTCGTAATATTCACATAATATAATGTGTATGTATGTATATTATAAGGGGTATATGATATTTTTTTCTTCAGTGTAAAATCAAAGAAATATCATTATGTAAAGAAACAGGGATTGAATAGGATGACTGATGAGCACGGACGCCGCTGTCACGCAGCCCGGTTGGTGACGCCCATCTGTCCCACACCAGCGCCGCATCCACAAACGGATGCCATGCGCCGGGTCCCTTGCTCGCAGCGGCGCCGACTGGGCTCGGCTCTGACCCGTCGTTAAATGGCGGCTGTTTGGGCTGCCACAGCGAGAGAGCGGACGCTCCGTGTGGTGTGCAACGCGGAGGTCGGTCGGTCTGTCTCCGCGCGGTCCTCACCGCCGTCTCTCCTCGCCAGGGCCATGATGGAGTCAAGCCTATCCACCGGTCAGTTCGCTACCTGCTCACAGTCCACGTCGCGCTGGACGACCGAGCTCAGTTGCTCTCTTGCTCGACGATAGGACCGCCATGGCGCCGCGCTGGCAACCGGACGCACCGACCGATGCGAGCGCTCGCTCACGCGTGACGGCCTCGCGCTCCAACGCGAGCTCAGACGTGTTCATCTTCGATGAAGCCGACCGCAGCGCACGAAGTTTGTGCAGCAGCAGCAACGCCAGCAGACGCACCAGCAGACGCAGCGTGGAGGCCGAGGTGGAGGCGTCGAGCGTCCTCGGCGGGTCCCACCGACGCACGCTGTACAGCGACCGGCAGCTGCGCGAGATGGCGACGACCGCGAGGGCCAACATCGACTGGGAAGCACTGGAGCAGGAGCTCATGTACACGGACAGCGGCGTGTGGAAGCCCCAGCGGCGGCGCGTGAGCGGCGGCGACGGGAGCGCGGCGGTGTCCACCCTCCAGACCGACGGCGCCTTTGCCGTCGCGGCCGTCTCAACCATCCCGTGCAGCGTCGCCGAGCTGCGCCTCGTGTTCCGCACGCGCTCGCGCGAGCAGTTGGAGAGCGTCATGGGTTGCGTCTACTCGGACGCCTTCCTGGACGGTGATCTGGTCCACGTCGTTCCCTCGGCCACTCGCAGCGCGACAAGTCGGCGCTTCACGAGCTCCACGTCCGTCGGGTCGACGGGATCAACCGCCACCACGACAAGCAACCAGCAGGGGAACGCCACTCCGGACGAGGAGCTGAGCGTCAAGACGATGCGCTTCGACAAGTCGAGCTTCCTCGCAACCCGCGAGGACTGGTGCTTCCTCGAGTCGGTCTACTCGCTCGATACCGGTCGTGTCAGCAGCAGCAACAGCAGCGGCAAGACGACGACGCCCGCGGCGCTTGGCCGAACGCTCATAACACTCCCGTTGAGCAGCTGCCGGTTCCTCACCAACCTCGACAAGAAGAAGAAGCTGAGGAAAGTCAAAGAGGGTGAGCGCGTCATGATCAACTACTGCTTCCGCGAGGACCAGTCGGGTCGCACGACGCGCGTGCTCTTCCACGGCGAGTTCCTGCCGGTTGCAGGCAAATCCCGCGACAACGCGTGGAAGTTCGTCCGCGCGCGGCTGGTCTCCATGGCCGAGCAGTCGAGCCGCTTCATGCTGATCGCGCGTCGGCGGCGTCTCGGCATGCAGGTGCTCGTGGATCCGTCGCGCATCGCGACGTCGAACGCCAACTGCGTGTGCTGCTCGCGCTCGTTCCGGCTGGCCAAGAAGCGACTGTGCTTCCTCTGCGGATACCTTGTGTGTGACCGCTGCTCGCGGATGCAACAGCGCGAGTTCTTTGCGCGCGGTCAGCCCCGCACACACACGCGCATCGAAGACGTTCGCCTGTGCGTGCGCTGTATCATGCGGGTAGACCACTGCAAGTTCTCGAACGTGACCGAGGACGACATGTACCCCGCCACGGTGGTCCCCGACGCCATCGAAGCGGACAAAGGGAGCCGTCAACGAGTGCAGAGCGACCAGCAGCTGACGAGTCTGCTGGAACAATCGCTCGTGGACGCCACCACGACGCGTAAGGAAAGTGTCAAGAGCGTCATGAAGTACCTGGTCGAGATTGAGCGCGACAGCTCCAAGACGATGAGCGGCGGCGCATCGGGCTCGAGCTTCGTGCCGGCCGTGCTCTCCTCGACATCGAAGGAGGCGACCTCGTCAAGGAATGCCAACACCAGCAGGAGCGACCGCCCTGCAGACCGTGCGCAGCGAGAGCAGCTCGAGAAGATGGGCTTCCGCGGCCCTCTGGACGACGGGACGCCACTAGACGAATGCGAAGTGGCCAACGCCGACGCGCGCAGCTACCCTATTGAGCTCCCAGACGATCCGTCCCAGGCGGTGGCTGCGCCTCGCGGACCGAACGAGCAGAAGCGCGTTGAGACGATCAAGAGGGACAAGCTGGACGAGCTGGGCGAGGTCCCGGAGCTGGACATCATCTGCTCGATCGCGAGCAAGGAGCTCCAGTGCGCCGTGAGCATGGTGACGCTCGTGGAGAGCGAGCAGCTGCGCGTGCTGGCGTCCACGTCGGATGTGTTCAATCACAAGGCGTTCCCGCGCGAGGAGGGCTTCTGCTCGCACACGGTGCTGAGCAACAAGCCTCTCCTCGTGCCTAACGTGCAGGCGGATGTGCGCTTCAGCGGCATGCGCGTCGTGCAGCACATGGACGCGAGCTTCTACTGCGGCTTTCCGCTCGTGGCCGCCGACGACACGGTCATCGGGTCCGTCTGCTGCGTCGACATGAAGCCGCACCAGCTCACCCGTTCGCAGTACGTGAGCATGAAGAGCCTGGCCGAGACCGCGTCCAAGGTCGTGCAGCGCGCCGCCGCGCGCCGCAAGCTGTCCGAGCCGTCCGCCATGTGAACGAACGCCCGCAGGGCGGCGATCCGATATTATGAGCCGCAAGAGTCTGTCTGCTGAATAGAAGAATGCGGTGGTAACCAATGAGTCTCAAGCGAGAATCATGACTTCAACTCGACGACAGGCGTTGAAGTCCTCGACCGTGTCGTAGCTCTGGTCCTTGAGGAACGCCAGCGGCGTGTACATGACGTCCTTGACGTCCGTGTTCCACGTCGGCGCCGGCAGGATCACGTACGAGTGTGCGTCGGCCACTGTGGTGAGCGCGGCGGCCGCGCGTCGTGCCCTGCAGCTTGTCGTCACAAACAGCACAATGCCATAACGAAAACGATATGGTCACTTCTGGGGGGTGTAACCAGTCGATTCGATTGAGTGACTCCCTCCCCTCTTGTCTATGTGTTTCCTTTGATCGTCAAAGGTGAAGAAGAGACCAGCGGTCCCGACGTCTCGGGTCTGCTCCTGCGTGCCCTTCCTCCAAGCTCACCGCGCCGCCAGCGCCGCGCTCCAGCCGACTACTGAGAGAGGAGAGGCGCCATGTCTCGCCACCGGGCGGTGCGCAACCGCGCGTACTCGTATGAGGACGACGGTGCGTCTGCCGATCTGTTGTTCGCTGGCTGGATCATCCATTGGATGGATAGATGAATGGCTGACGGCTGGGCCTGCGCGCAGAGTACGACGACGACTACGGCGACGATTACGACGCCAACTCGCCCGACGCGAGTACGTGACGGTCGTGCTCTGTGCGACGCCGTGCGGTGCGGGGGTTGACGCTCGGGTCGCAGGCCAGTTCATGTACCGCCGGGACTCGCCCAGCCGCATGCGCTCCGTGTTCTCGTTCGTGGACCAGCAGGACGACAGCGTGGCCGACGACGCAGGTCAGAAGTGCTTGTATCGGTCGATGCGGTTCGCTTGAGCATGGCTGACGCGCCGTTAGAACTGCTGGAGGCGCTGGTGCCGCAGGTCAAGCAGATCGCGGGCGCCAAGTTCGCCGACAGCCAGATCGTGGACGAGCTGCGCGCCGCCAACTACGACACGGACAAGACCGTCATCTCGCTGCTGGAGAAGTCCAAGACCATGGGCGTCGGCGACTCGCGTACGCTTGGTTGCGTTGCTGGATGGCACTCGTATCTTGGACCAAATCGCTGACGACGTGCAATACTTGCAGGTGGGACGCTGCCGCTGCAGATCACAGTGCCCAAGCTGGAGGCTGTCGCGCTCTCCATCGGACAGGAGGCTGCAAGTGCCAGCGGCAATGCAGGCGGCGGTGTGAACGCGATCAAGATGCCGACGCCAGTCAAGGGCAAGACGGCCGCGATTGGAGTCTCCGTCAGTCCGTCAAAGGAGGCTGCGGTCGCTGAAGAAAAGCCAAAGCGCCCGACAGAGTCGGTGCCGTCACCTGCTGGACGCTTCGCGCAACTCACACCTGCGGAGAAGAAGTCGTACGAGAAGGCTGAGCTCAAGGTGCAGGAGCAAGCGGCGGCGCTGAGCACCAAGGAGGCGTCGTCGCAGGGCAAGACCAAGATCAGCATGGTCGTCGTGGGCCACGTGGACGCGGGCAAGAGTACGATTACGGGTCACCTGCTGTACAACCTCGGGTACGTGAGCAAGAAGCTCATGCACAAGTACGAGAAGGAGTCGCGCGAGGCCGGCAAGGCTTCCTTCGCCTACGCATGGGTCATGGATGCCGACGACGAAGAGGTGCGTGGCATTGGTTCCAGCGCTGTGTCCAGGGTCGTGATTCCAAACGTATTGGCTTGCTGTGGCTGATGACAGCGCTCACGCGGTGTGACGATGGACGTGGGCACGAGCTACTTCGAGACGGCGTCCAGGCACGTGACGCTGCTGGACGCCCCTGGACACCGCGACTTCATCCCCAAGATGATCGCCGGTGCGTCGCAAGCTGATGTCGCGCTGCTCGTCGTGCCCGCTGCGACTGGCGAGTTCGAGGCTGCGTTCGAGAACTCGGGCCAGACGAAGGAGCACACGTTGCTCGTGCGCAGTCTTGGCGTCGCCCAGATGATAGTCGCCGTCAACAAGATGGATTCGGTGCGCGCATGCTGCGGTTCGTAGCTGTGAGATCTCGCTTCGACGCTGACAAGCGTGTTGGGCGAGCAGGTCGGATGGGACAAGGAGCGCTTCGACCAGATCGTCAAATCACTCACGACGTTCCTGCAGAGCTCGGGCTTCCGGCTCAAGAACCTGTGGTTCGTGCCGCTCAGTGGGCTCACGGGTGCCAATCTTGAGAAGAAGGTGGACGCGAGCGAGTGCGCATGGTACACAGGCCCGTCGCTCGTCGATGCTATCGGTACGACGCGGCTTGCCCTGCTACTCGAGCCTTGCCGATCCTTCACTGACCATGGTGCGCCACAAAACAGACCAGTTCGCTCCGCCGCAGCGACAGATCGCCAAGCCGTTCCGCATGGCCGTGTCCGACGTGTCCAAGTCACTGAGTCTGGGCCAGACGATCTCGGGACGCATCTACTCCGGAGCGGTTGCCCCTGGCAGCTCGGTGAGCACTTTTGCTCGTCTTCTGACTCGCGTCACCTTTATACTGACGTTACTGCTGCGACTGTGTCTGCATCGATGGAACCGTAGTTGCTGCTCATGCCAGTGGCGCTGACGCTGACGGTCAAGGCCATCGAGCAGGACGGCAAGTCAATCCCGCTCGCTCGCGCTGGCGACAACGTCGACCTGGGCGTGACCAACATCGACCCCTCAGCGCTCAGGTATCGTGAAGATGCCATCACTTGTGCTCCTCACACGAGCGCCATGCTAATCGTTCCCGTTAATCCACGTGCTTACCGGTCTGCAGCACGGGCAGCATCCTGTGCTCGATCGCGTCGCCCGTGCGGCTCGCGCGGCGGTTCGAGGCCAAGATCATGACGATGCCGACAGTCGAGGTGCCGCTCGTCAAGGGCACGTGCATGACGATCCATATTCACAACGTGGACGAGCCCGTACACGTGTCGCGCCTTGTGAGCATCCTGAGCAAGACGGGCGAGGTGGAGCGCCGCCGACCGCGCTGCATCACGCGCGAGCGCTCGGCCGTCGTGCACGTGACGAGCGATCGGCCCATCTGCCTCGAAGCCTTCGCCGACTTCCGCCAGCTCGGCCGCTTCACGCTGCGCGACCGCGGCAAGACGCTCGCCGCCGGTATCATCACCGAGATCCTCGGCTGAGAAGTCCATGATCAGTCGGGGCGGCATGCAACACTGATCACCACTTGAACAGCGAGATGAAGCTCTTCTCAGGTTATAAGCCACGCATAGAGCATCCTTCTTCATGCCACCGATGCGGAGTTGAGAGTAAACAGGTAGTGGCAGGTGCAAGGCGGTCTACAGCTCCGAGTAGAGCACCTCCTCACTGTGCACAACGCTCACGTCGTCGTAGAAGCGCTTCCAGCTGCGGATCTCGCGCTTGTTGTCGCTGTTGACCGTCCACTCGATCACTCGCGCACGCCGGATGAAGTCCGGCGAGCCGTAGGCGCGGCCGAAGCCCGTGCCGCCGCCGTAGCACAGCTGGATGCCGTCCACCACGCAGCAGTACTCGTTCAGGTGGTCGTGGCCCACGAAGATGGCCTTGACCTCGTCCACGCCGGCCAGCGTCGCGAGCAGGCGCAGGTTCATGCCCTGGCTGCTCACGGGCTCGTTCTTCTCGCCGTGGCACACGCGCCGCTTCTCGGTGCTGTCCGACGGCGTCTCGAGCGAGTACTCGATCAGCGGGATGTGGAAGAACATGAGCGCCGCGGGCCACCGCGCCGACGTCGACACGCGCTCCGAGGCCGCGAGCTCCCGGTACAGCTCGATCTGGCTCGGCTTGATCCAGTCGTACTCGGAGAAGATGTACGGGAAGCGTGATGTGTCGGCATCGGCGCCAGAGTCCAAGAAGTACATGCGCAGCACGTCGTCGCCTCGCTTCCCCCAGGGGCCGTCCACCGGCGCGTTCACCTTGAGCATGTAGTTGCCGACGCCGTCCACTTCTGTCGGACCACGCTGCGAGTACGAAAACTGCTTCTCGTTGACCAGTTGCAGGATCTCCTCGCGCGGGAAGCCACCTGACTCGTCGTGGTTGCCGAAGACGATGGCGAATGGCACGCCGCGCGCCTCGGCTGCGCGCGTGAAGGCGTCCACGGCGCGCTGGCCGTCGCGCCGCGAGTAGACGTTGACGTTGTCGCCCGAGAAGACGACGAAGTCCGGCCGCTCGGCGTCTAGCAGCCGCTCCATAAAGGCCGAGGTGACCGACTCGACGCAGTCGGGCATGTCGCGCGGCGGCTCGCGGCACTTGAACGTCGAGATGCCCGTCATGTGCAGGTCGGCCAGCTGCAGGATCTTGAACGCCAGCGACGCGTTGGCGGCCGCAGCGCGCGCTTCGAGCGGCGGCTTGGCCTGCGGCGTTGCCGGTCCCGCGAGCGCCGCCGCCAGAGCGCACGGGAGCAGCGCCAGGAGCGCGAGTAGCAGCCGCGCGCGCGTCATGGAGGCGGAGAGAGAGCGATCGAGCGACCAGGAATCAGGCCAAGGAGCTTCTCGGCCGCTTCGACTTGAGCTGATATCAAGCCAGAATGAAATATTTGATATCCTATTTACGATTATCGCGTTTACGTTGTAAAAAAACATCGCAAAGCGACAACCTCAATGCCCGAGTTGACGGGCTTTTCACTGCCTGCGGAAGATACCGCAGACAACAGGCTGCAAGGCCTGAAGGCCACCTCCACCCGAAGGAAAGAGGCACCTGTGAACACTTGGGTATACAGACTCCAGCTCTGGAAAGCGCACGCGGCCACGGCCGTCCGCGGCGCTCGCAGTCGAGAAGCAGCACCAGCATGTCTTCGAAGCGCTCTTGCGTCCAGGCACTCGCAGGCGATAAGCATCAATGTCTGGACAACGCAGGCGGTCGGGGGCGACCTCGAAACTCACACTCGACGAGCAGCATCAGCATGTTCAGCGAAGCGTTCGCGTCTCGGTTCACAGTCGTACAATGACAGCCATTGGATCGACAATGGAGTACACTGTGGACTTTGACGGT
>JAADYH010000875.1:0-13212 GCA_023338125.1 Phytopythium aichiense | reverse complement strand
TTCGCTGGTTTTTCGCTGGTTTTTCAATGGCGAATCGTGGCGATTTGGTTTTTCGATTTTGGCGATTCGTTGGCGATATAAAAAAACCACAAAAACCAAATCGCCATGAAAAACCAAAAAACCATGGCGTTTCAAACACTGCTTGGGCCTCCCTCCCGCCGCCACTCAAAGCCCCATTCGATTCGACTCGACTCGCGCGACAGCCGACAGCCGACAGCCGACGGGACGAGGCTGTGTCTGCGACTCCAGCGTCTGTGTCTCTGGCTGCGTCTCCGGCTGCGTCTGCACCTGCTGCGAGCGAGCGATCGCGACCGGCCTGCTGCGCACGGGCAGGCGCGTCTGAGGCTCAAGGCGGCGCGTCGGTCCGGACGCCAGCGCCGGCCGACCCAGGCTTCCAGCGCCGGCCAGGACCTTTTTCCGCGCTTTTTCATCTGCTCTTCTCCCCTGGGGAGTCGCTCGCAGCGAGTAGCTTTGCTGCTACACCCGCTTGGCGCTTGGCTTGAGTCCGGGGCTCAGGAAGGCGCGAGTACCACTGCACCCCGCCGCGTCTGCCGGCTCCGCGGCGGAAGACCGACGCATTACAGAGGATTTCACGGTGGAGCGCGCTCTTTCGCTCGGGGAAGGAGCGGCCAGTGGAGGGGCGAGTGGGTCGCTGGGAGGAGGAATCTCAGCCTCGACGCTCGCTTGCGACGCGACGGAACGCCACGGCCAAAGCGACGCGAAGCTAATGCCGCGCAGGGGTAGAGATGGCGGCCGCCCACAGCCGACGAAAGCGCCCGCCGACAAGGGCGGCGTGATGACCAAGGTGGGTGCGGCGAAAGACGCGGACGCGACCGCTCCGCTGGCCGACCCGCGCTTTCTCCAGCTGCTGGATCGCGCGGCCGCGCCGGTGTTCGGCGTCTCCGCGGACGGCCGCGTGACGTACTGGAACAAGAAGCTGGCGGCGATTACCAACCTGACGTGCGCAGACGTCCAAGGCAAGCTGCTCGCCACGTTCATCGTCGACTCGAGCGTCGAGTTTGTCGCGCAGTGCATCGCGGATGCGCTCAAGAACCCGGCCGAGGCGCTGCCGGAGGTCACGGTCCCGCTCAAGACGGCGTCGAGAGGGAGGAACGTCAAGCTGCTCGTGAGCCTCACGCCGGATGTCGACCCGGCGTCGGGCCAAGTCACGAGCGTCCTCGGCATCGGCCAGGACGTGACGTTGTGGCGGCTCCGCGGAACGCAGTACGCGCGCGTCATCATGCAGGCGAACGCCCCCATCATCGAGCTTGACAACCAGGGAGTCATCACGATCTGGAACCCCAAGGCCGAGTCGCTCACGGGATACCCGGTCGAGCGCGCGGTCGGGTGCTCAGTGCTCGACTTCGTGGACGAGACGTTCCGCGTCGTGGTGGAAGAGGCGATTTCAAAAACGATCAAGACGAACTCGGTGCTGCGCGACTTTGAGCTTCCGCTGACCACGAGCACGGGCTCTCGCGTCGAGATCGTGCTGTCTCTGACGCCCCAGGTTTCCGACGACGACTCCGTTGTCGGTATCGTTGCCATCGGGCAAGACGTCACGGAGCGGAACGCAAACGACATGGAGTACAGCAAGCTCATCGACTCGGCGAACGCGCCGATCTTTGGCGTGGATGCGGAGAAGCGCATCGTGATCTTCAACAAGAAAGCAGCCGAGATCAGCGAGTACTGGCCGGGAGAAGTTATGGGCTCCGACCTCGTGTCGTGCCTGATCTTGGAAGGCTACCAAGACGAGGTCGCCGCAGTGTTCGACAAGGCGCTGCAAGGCATCATGACTGCCAACTTCGAGTTCCCGATGATCACCAAGAACGGACGCAAGGTTGAGATCCTCCTGAACGCCACTCCTCGGTACGACCACTTGGGGAACATCGTCGGCGTCGTTGGCATCGGCCAAGACATCACGGAGCGTATTGTCCAGGAGCAGGAGTACAGCCGTCTCATCGACACGGCCAACGCCCCGATCTTCGGAGTCGACAAGGAGAACCGTGTGACGATTTGGAACAAGAAGGCCGCCACCACGACGGAGTATGCATACGACGACGCGATCGGGCAAAACCTGATGAGCTTTATCCACGAGGAAAGCCGAGCGGAGGTCGCCGATGTGCTGGGGAAGGCGCTCGAGGGTACCGAGACGGCCAACTTCGAGTTCCCGCTGGTCACCAAGAGCGGCCGCAAGCTGGACATTCTCTTGAACGCCACGCCTCGCTACGACCACAGCGGCAACATTACTGGCGTCGTTGGCATTGGCCAAGACTTCACTGATAAGCGTGCCCAAGAGGAAGAGTACACGCGCCTGATCGATACCGCCAACGCGCCGATCTTCGGCATTGACATGAACGGCCGGGTGAACGTGTGGAACCGCAAGGCCGTGCAGATCACCGAGTACAAGGTGTATGAAGCTCGTGGAGCCAACTTGGTGGACGGGTTCATCCCGCACGACTTCAAGGCACGCGTCCGAGATGTCATGTCGAAGGCGATGGCTGGGCTCGGCACGGAGAGTTTCGAGTTCCCTCTCATCACGAAGACGGGTCGTCGTGTTGAGATCTTGCTGAACGCGACGCCTCGGTACAACCAAAAGGGAGACATCATTGGCGTCGTCGGCATCGGCCAGGACATCACTGTTCGTATCGCGCAAGAACAGGAGTACAGTCGCCTCATCGACACGGCGAATGCCCCGATCTTTGGCGTCGACATCACGGGTCTCGTCAACATCTGGAACAAGAAGTCCGCGGAGATCACGCAGTACTCCACCGAAGAAGTCATGGGGAGGGATCTCGTCCAGGAGTTTATCTCAGAAGGGTACCGGTCAGCCGTCGGACTCGTGCTGTCACAGGCGCTGAATGGTGTCCAGACAGCCAACTTTAACTTCCCGCTGATCACCAAGGACGGTCGTCGTCTCGAGATCTTGCTGAACGCCACGCCTCGGTACAACGAGCTCGGCGAGATCGTGGGCGTCGTGAGTATCGGCCAGGACATCACGGATCGTATCGCTCAAGAGCAAGAGTACGCCCGGCTGATTGACACGGCGAACGCACCGATCTTCGGTGTCGACCAGGATGGACGGGTTGACATTTGGAACAAGAAGGCTGCCGAAATCATGCAGTACTCGACGGAAGATGTCGTGGGCGAGCACCTGGTCGAGAAATTCATCTCGGAAGACTACAAGGAGGCGGTCGGACAAGTGCTCTCGAAGGCATTGGACGGGACGGAGACGTCGAACTTCGAGTTCCCGCTGATCTCGAAGGCCGGTCGTCGGGTGGAGATCCTGCTGAACGCCACGCCTCGCTACAACGAGCTTGCTCAAGTGATTGGCATGGTTGGGATTGGCCAGGACATCACGGACCGCATCGCGCAAGAGCAGGAGTACGCTCGTTTGATTGAGAAGGCGAACGCTCCGATTTTTGGCGTCGACACGCGCGGATGCGTCACCATTTGGAACCGCAAAACGGCGGAGATCACCAAGTACTCCAAGGAGGAAGTGATTGGGAAGCACATGCTGTCATACTTTGTCGAAGACGAGTATTGCGATGCCTTGGACATCATTCTTTCCAAGGCGCTGGAAGGAGATGAAACCTCCAACTTCGAGGTCGCGCTGAAGAAGAAGGGCAGCGACAAGAACGTGATGATCCGGATGAACGCCACTGTTCGGCTGGATCAGCACGGCGCGATTGTCGGCGTCGTCGGGATTGGTCAAGACCTGACGGACCGCATTGTTCAAGAGCAAGAGTACACGCGGCTGATCGACACGGCAAATGCCCCGATCTTCGGCGTCGACGCGAACCTGTGCGTCAACATTTGGAACAAGAAGGCTGCACAGATCACCAAGTACTCGACGGCGGAGGTCATCGGCGAGAACCTCGTGGAGACATTCATCTCGCCGGAGTACCGGCCGATCGTTGCGGAAGTGTTCAGCAAGGCTCTCGCTGGCATTGAAACGGCGAACTTTGAGTTCCCGCTGATTACTCGACCCGGCACTCGAATCGAGATTTTGCTGAACGCGACGCCACGGAACGACATGCATGGCAACATCGTCGGTGTCGTGGGCATCGGTCAGGACATCACTGACCGCATCGCCCAAGAGCACGAGTACTTCCGCCTGATCGACACGGCCAATGCGCCGATCTTTGGCGTGGACACGTTTGGCTGCATCAACGAGTGGAACCAGAAAATCGAAGAGATCACTGGCTACCACAAGTCGTCGGTGCTGGGTCTATCGCTCGTGGACGCGTTCATCAACACTGAGAACCGCCCACAAGTGCGCAAACTGCTCAATCAGGCCTTGATTGGTATTGACGTCGGGGAGATGGAGCTGCCTATGACCACCGCTGGTGGGAAGGCCCTGCTCTTGCTGGTGAATGCGTCTAGCAAGAAGGACATGCACGGTAACATTCGAGGCGTCATTGGCGTGGGGCAGGATTACACAGCCAAGAAGCACATGGAAGCGGCGCGAGTCAACTTCTTGGCCTCGTTCAGCCACGAACTACGGTGCGTTCTCTTGTCTATCTGCTTACCTTGTTTGGAAGAAAAAAAGAAGCATATTAACCTGCTACGCCAACAGGACTCCGTTGAACGGTGTGCTGGGCATGCTGGAGCTGCTTCGCGAGCAGACGCTGGAGAAAACCACGGAGCGGTTTGTTCACATGGCGTACATCTCCGGGTCCTTGCTCCTAAACTTGATCAACGACATCCTGGACCTGTCCAAGATCGAAGCGGGCCACATGGAAATCTCGTCGGATCCGTTTCAGATGGAGGACTTGCTGGACTACTCGCTCGAGATCTTCAAGTTCAAAGCTCGCGAGAAGCACGTGAAACTGTCGCTCCAGTGCTCGCCCAACGTTCCCAAGTGCGTGATCGGAGACGTGAGCCGCCTGCGCCAAGTGCTGCTGAATCTCCTGTCCAACGCGATCAAGTTCACCAACCAAGGATCGATCACGGTCAAGTGCAGTGTCGTGCATTCGCCCGACCTCTCCAAGCAGTTTGTGAAGCTGCTCTTCCAGGTCATTGACACGGGCGTTGGCATCGATGACGAAGAGAAGTCTCGCCTGTTCTCGCTCTTCACGAAGCTCGAGCGCACCCGCAAGAACAACCCGACAGGCTCGGGCCTCGGCTTGGCTATCTGTAAGCAGCTCGTGGAGCTCATGGGCGGCGAGATCGACGTGGAGAGCGGGCTCGGTGAGGGTTCGGAGTTCTTCTTCACGGTCGTCGTTCGGCGCATCGAAGAGGACCATATGCTCATTGATCCGCAGAAGTTCCCAGCGATCCTGTCAGCGGAAGGAGGTATTCT
Source organism: Phytopythium aichiense (assembly GCA_023338125.1). Lineage (NCBI taxonomy): Eukaryota > Oomycota > Peronosporomycetes > Pythiales > Pythiaceae > Phytopythium > Phytopythium aichiense. The sequence goes on along the minus strand of JAADYH010000875.1, from coordinate 7,910 downwards.
ATCCAGAGCCAACAGCACCGCGACAGTCAAGGATGTGGTTCCGAAGCACGCGCGCATCTTGGTGGTGGAGGACAACGAGTTCAACTGGGAGGTGGTCAAGAGCTTCTTCATGGAGGACAATCACTTGCTGCAATGGGAGATCAACGGCCGCGACGCCTTCTTGGCGTACAAGGAGCACTACGAGTCGTACGACCTGGTGCTGATGGATTGCGAGATGCCCATCATGAACGGGTACGACGCGACGCGCAACATCCGCAAGTTTGAGCGGGAGATGAAGATCCCGCGCATCCCGATCATTGGCGTCACGGCGTACGCGATGAGTGGGGATCGAAAGCGGTGTCTGGACTCTGGCATGGACGAGTTCGTCGTCAAGCCCATTTCCAAGAACACGTTGAGGAATGCGGTGCGCAAGTGGATGCGCGTTCGCTTCCTTGGGCAAAAATCTCGGGACACCAGCTCGATGTCTGACGACGGCGAGTACTCCGACCCGGGCGCCGCCAACTTGGTGCCAGCATCTACGCACAAAGAGGCGCTGGACCTGGACCGCGCCATCTCGGACCTCGAGCTCGAGGACCCGATGATGCTGAGCCACGGCGGCGGCGGGGGTCTTCCGTCCATGATGGACCAGGAATCGCTGCTGATGGCGCTGACGACGGTGAGCGAGGGCAAGAGCAACCAGTCGAACACGTCGGACACGATCAGTCGCACGCTGGGCATCGAGCAAGAAACAGCCCCTGATGCGACCTCAGGATCGTTCTACCACGGCACGAACCAGTCGTTGTACCTCGACGCTGTCTCCGGCTCGCAGTCACCGTACAAGCAGAGCGGCATCGACGTGTACGCCGCCTCCCAGGCCGCAGCGAGCGCGTTGAACGCGTCCAAGCCGTCGCAAATGCGTCAGTACAACAGTTTGCGCCGCAGCAGCGACGACGGGTCCAACCAGGCGCGTGACGACCGCAGCGAGTCGTCGAACGCGCCGAGCAGCAGTCCGCGTTCAATAACCGCCTCGATCGTCGCTCCGGAAGACATCCCGATCCCCGACGTCGACCCGATCGACTACGCCAAGGGCGTGGAGCAGTGTGGTGGCAACGAGAACCTCTTCATGACGCTGCTGGAGAAGTACGCTTCCGTGTGCGAGGAGTACATGGGCCGGATCGAGACGGCGTACGCGACCAGCGACTACGTCGTGCTGCGGCGCGAGAGCCACTCGCTCAAGGGCTCGTCAGCGTACGTGGCGGCCATGCGCGTGTCGAAGGCCGCGTTCCGCGTGCAGCTCGCCACGGAGCGCGTCATGGACGAGAGCCAAGTGTGCCTGGACGACCACGCGTCGCTGCGGGACGCCTTCCAGCTCCTGAAGAAGGAGAACCGCGCCGTGCTCGGGTACCTGCGGCGCAACTTTTCCTTCCGCCTCAAGAGCGCCGTCGGCAGCGTTGACGTCAAGAAGAAGAGCAAGTCGAGCGACGACCAAGGCGCCTGCGCTGTCATGTGATGTATGGATATGCACGAGGTAATTTATAGCGCAGTTCATTTTGGAAGCGAGTGTGAATGCTTGTCGTCGTTGACTTGGCGTGTATGGCGCGTTCGCTCGCTCACTTGGCGGGCTTGCGGTCGTCGGCGTACGCCTCGTGGATGTCCTGCAGCAGTTCGTTCATGGCGGACTGGAACTTGGCGCACAGCAGCCGGCGACTAGCGCCAATCTGGTCGGCGAGCCGTGTCAGTTTCCTGTGGTTCATCATCACAAGGCATAATCATTTCGGTCGGTCAGTCCCAGTCGGCACGATGCAGACGATCACAACGAAGTGGCGTACGCTTTCTGCATGGCCGGCAGCTGCTGGATCCACGCGGCCGTGTCGTCCAGCGAGTAACCATGCTCGGCGATGCGCTCCTTAGCCTCCTTCATGTAGTACTCGACCGCCTTGTGCACGATCTCGTCCATCTCGAGCTGGTCCTTGCCGTCATCGCCACTGCCAGGCCTCTTGGCGCCTGCGTCGTCATTGTCATCGCCGCTATCTCCGTCTCCCTCTCCGCTCGGGTGGTTTCCGGCCGCGCGGCTTGTGTCGCAGTAGCGGTGGATAAATTCGTGGTCCAGCAGCTGCTTGACGCTCCAGCGCTCCGCCTGATCCTTGCGCAGACACTTATCCACGAAGTCCCGGAAGAGCGTCGAGAACTCGCCCTCGGGCAGTTGCGGCGGCTTGCACCAGGCCGGAACGATCAGTCAGTGCGTGAAGCCACGGTGCATCGCAAGAGACGATCGAGACCTACCGGTTCGTTGCGGATCATGTGCAGCAGCTCCCAGTAGCCGCCCTTAGACGCGTACGGGAACTTGCCGAGCGCGCACGTCATGATAGACAGCCCGAACGACCACACGTCCGACTTGTACGAATACTCCTAGACATGGGAACACACACACAAGTGTCAGTGTCAGCGTTATCTCCATCTCTCACACGCAGCCGGAGCAGAGGGCACCCACCTCGCTGGCGATGCGCTCGGGCGACATGTAGGTGAGTGTCCCGACGAAGGTGGTGGCCTTGGCGACCGAGTTCTCCATCTCGCGCACGATGCCAAAGTCCGAGACCTTGACGTCGCCGAAGTGGTTGATGAGCAAGTTGCCCGGCTTGATGTCCCGGTGCAGCTGGTGCGTGCTGTGCAGAAACTGCAGCCCCTTGAGCACGCGGAACGAGATGTTGGCCAGCACGCTCTCCGACTTGCAGCCGCCGGTGTCGACGATATCCTGCAGCGACCCGCCGTCCATGTACTCGACGACGATCGACACGTTGCCCTCATTTGGGTTCATGAAGGCGTCGTACAGGCATACGATCTCTGGGCAGGCGACCGAGCGAGTTCGCGGCGCTGCGTCGTCGTCAGAGAGCGTCGACAGGTTATTGTAGAGGGCCTTGAGCTCGGCAATCAGCTGGTGCCGCTTCTCGTTCTCGAACACGGGGATCACCTTGACGGCCACGAGAAGCAGCGACGGCATGTGCAACGCCTTGTGTACGACGCCGCTGGCGCCACGACCCAGGACGCCAAGCTTGACCAGGTTTTTCTTGGTATTGACGAGCGGCTGAGGTGTCGAGGCGCTTCCCGGACCAACCCCGCGGTCGTTGCCACGATCGACATCCCGATCCGGCGAGCGAGTGAGCCCGGTCTGCTTGATCTGGAACCCGACGGCGTCAAACGTCCCGGACGCCGACAGGTCGTACGACTTGTGCAGCTGCTGAACGCCGTCGCCTTGGCTCTGCTGCAAGTCCAGCTGGAAGGCGGCGCCGAGTCCCTGCACGAAGTTGCGGCTGATCCCTTTCTTGCCCGTCGAGCCCGCCGGCGAGCCTCTGAACGTTGGGCTCTGCGTGGGTTTACATGCCGGTGGAGCAGCCCCACCCTCCACATGCTTGCAGTCGTGAGCTGCCTCAGCCTGGCCTTCGTTGGGCTCGGAGCGGATGGGGACAGGCTCCAGGTCGGCGATCTCGAGCGTGATCTTGGACCTCATGCTGCTCTTCTTCTTCGAGATCGCCTTGTCGTCCGCCGCGACTCGCGCCTGCTGCCTGCTGCCGGCTTCGCTGCGCTCGCGGTGACTGTCTTCGTCGTTCTTGTCTGAACCGCGCAGAGATCGGATGCGACGGATCTCGTTCGCCAACGACTGCACGCTACGCACCTTGTGCAGCGACAGATCGCGGGTCGAGTGCTTTCCCTCGGCGCGAGAGGTGGCTGGCGAGTCTCGCCGCTCGGGAGCCGGCGGCAGCTTCTTGGTCGGCGCCAAGCCACTGCTCGTGCTGGTGGCAGCTGCAGCGGTCGATCCGCCTGCCCTGGAGCCCACGGAGCTCGATGAGGTGCTGGCCGACGAGACGCGGTAGCGGTCGGTGATCTTGACCTCGGGTTGCTTGAGCTTGGACTCCTTCAGCTCGGCTTTCGGCGCCGACAAGCGACTGCCTGCACTAGAGCCTGGGCTCCCATCGGCGACTCCATCGTCAGTGTGCAGTGGGCTGCAGGGGAACGATGGCGGGAGGCACGAGGACGCATAATTAGGACTTGATGAGCGCTTGAAGGAAGCGCGAAGCTGACGAACCTGCGCTTCTCGTCCCTTGGCGCAGCGGCTCGGGCACTGGTTGCTCCCTACAACAACAAGCAAGAGACGACGTTGATCAGGCTCGAAGACGAACTCTGCAGAATGCAAGTTGAGTACCGAATACCTTTGCATCGGCCTTCGCGACGTGGGCCTGAGGCGGTCAAGTTCGTTCGAGTTAGCACTCGTTGCCAGAACAGTGAGACAGATAGATTGCTCGTGCTGCGTACAATGGCTTTGGCGTCGCTCTCAGTGCTCCTGTGTGCGGTTGCCTTCATGGCGACCAGGTAGCAAACGAGTCGAAGCGTGGGGGAAGTCGGACGTTCACAGGCGGAAGGCGATCGTGGGCTCCCCGATGGCCAATCTTGCAATCCGAAACACGGGTGAGGGGTCGTCGAGGTGGCAACCCGTCAAGAGTCACCATCGCCAACGGCTGCGTCGAAGAGACTCCTGTGCCTGTCTGTCCGCTTCACCAATCGTTTGTGCAACATCGCGACGGATGCAAATGCTTCATCGAGGTGGAAACCTGTTCTCACGAGGTTCGAACCATGAATTCAGAGACCAAGCAGCTTGGTGACTGCTGCGGTCGATATGACTCCCACGCTCGGGAACGGCGGTCGCTGGGCTCGGAAGGCGTTGGTCGCCTCCTGTCGCGCGTTTTGCACCTGTTTTTGGGCGAACGACTCGGCCGCGAACTGCCCGACCGCCTTCTTCATATCCTTGGGTTTGGGGACGGTACCGTTCTGGATCAGCTGCTTGAGCTCGGCAGTGGCCACGGGTGCCTGCTTCTTCACATACGCCTTCCCGTCCTTGCTCTCAAGCCACTCCAATGCCTGCGACCTTGCACTCTCGCTGGCTGTCGTGGCGCTGTCTTCTTCCGCTCGCTGCCTCCTCTTCTCTGCCTGCTTCAGCGCCTCCGACCATATCACGATGCTCCGTTGTGTCAGCAGTTCTGCTGACTCGATACATCGTCTGAGCTGGTCGCTGTCATGAGCCATTGCCTGAGCGCTGAGCGTTCCCTGTCCACGACAGATGAGCTGGATTCGAAGACGGAGGTTGCACTCGCGGTCAACGTTGCGCAGCAGGTTGTACACGGTCGTGGTCGCCAGCGTTCGCTTGTGACTAAGCTGTCGCTGCGCGATATCCAGGGGCTGCAAGCAGCAAAGCGACTTGTCAGAGAGTGGAGACATTGAGTTCTGTTGTCGCTAGCAACTCACCGCCTCGCGCTTATTGTTGCGCGCGAAGGCTGCGCCACCGCTCGCGGCGGTCTCCATCAGGAAGTAGCGCAGCAGCGCAGCGCTCCCCTTGCGCGCGCACCAGTGGAGTACATTGTCACCGTGAGCATCGACCGCTGTCGTGGTCGCGCCGCAACGCACGAGTAGTTTGAGGACTTCCAAGCGATTTACCGCGGCGCCACCCGAGCTACGGCAGGCGGCGATCAACGGGGTGGTCCTGCTGTACACGGTGTCAACGGCGTTGACCACCTGCCGCTGGGTGTCGTGAGAGAAATTGGCTTCCAGGAACTCGACGAGAAACCGCACGACCTCGGCCGACCCGTGGGTTGCAGCAACGTGCAGCAGGGACTCGCCTCCACCGCCATGTCGGAGATCTCGCCGCGCGAATACGCGCTGCTTGTGCTCGTCGACGTAAGCGCAGACTCGCCCGACATCGTCACGCGCAGCAGCGTCCCACACAATCTCCACCTCGTCAGCGACCAACGGAAACTCCGACACGGCAACAGGCGCAGCAGATTTGGCAGGAACCTGCGTCTTGCTGCTGCCGCTCGTCTGCTTCGAGTCGGTCGGCGACCGGACCCGGTGGCTCTCGGCGCTCTTGGCTAGCGCGCGCCGCAGCCACGGAGGGTACCGCGGCTCGGTGGTGGTGGCGACCATGATTGTGCGAGAGTCACCTTCACAGTGAAGGAGACTCCTTGTGTTCGATCCGCATGCAGTTGAAACGCAGGAGGCGGCGGAGAAGACGGTCGCGGGTCGCGTCGCTTCGAGCCGTCGACGAGCTCCTCCCATCGTCATGATGGATTCACGTTGCAGGGGTACTTCGTACCCCTGGTTACTTTGAACCCAGCATGTCCTGTTTGCAACTGTAACTGTTGCTTGGTGTTCTAAAAAAACGTGATCTAGCCAGTCAAACAGATCTATATCAGTGCATTTAGCGATCATCTCATGAAAGAAAACTGAAACAAGATATAATTGTGGCTGCCAGGGGTAGGGGAGGTCAACTCCACGGCGGAGATATCGTTGCCCATCTCTCCCTTACAAACCCCAAGTCCAACCTTATTCGCCCGAAGTCGGCAAAGGAAAAAGCCGACGGAGGGAACGCCCGAGCCACTTCCCGATCAGCAACAGCAACACACAGGCAGACGGGAAGGACGACCAACCGACAGCCGGCCAGGCCAGCAAGACTCCCGCGGACAACCGGGAAGGAGAGGGACGGCCGACGCATGGACGACGACGGTGGGGGAACGCGCAGGCAGGCGGGCGGACCGGGCAAGCGGCAGGAGCGAGCGCCGGCGGCGGCGGCGGCGGGGGAAGAGGAGGCCGGCGCCATGAACGCCATGAACGCCATCCCGCAGGAGGCGGTGCTGGCGCTGCTGGAAGGTGCGCGCGCTCCCGTGATCGGCGTGTCGGCGTGCGGCGTGGTCACCATGTGGAACCGCGCCATGGTCGAGGTCACGGGCTTCGAGCGCGCCGCCGTGCTCGGCGCGTCGCTGCAAGACTACGTGTACGGCGCGCAGAACAAGCTGGACGTGCTCGCGACGATCGAGGAGAGCGTGGCGGCCCAGGGCGGGACGACCGCGGACGTGCTGCTCCCGCTGCGCACCGTGCTGGGCCGCAACGTGCAGATCCTGACCAACTGGGCCCCGCTGCGCACAGCCGACGGGGCCGTCACGGGCGTGTACGGCATCGGGCAGGACGTGACGCAGCAGACGCTGCTGGAGCGGCAGTATGCCGACGTACTGACGCAAGCGAACGCGCCGATCATTGAGCTCGACAAGGACGCCAACATCACGGTCTGGAACGGCAAAGCGGCCGATATGACAGGCTACTCGAGCGCCAACCTGATCGGCGAGCCGCTGCTCCCGATTGTCGACCCGGACTTCCGCGACATGGTGGCAGAGAACATTGCGCGCAGCCTGGAAACCGGCATCGCCGGTGGCGACTTCGAACTTCCGCTGGTCACCGCCATGGGCTCGCGCGTCGAGATTATGCTGTGCCTGACGCCTCGCTTTGAAATCGGAGGCAAGGTGGCCGGGATTGTCGCCATCGGACAAGATGTGACGGAACGGAACGCCAAGGACATGGAGTACAGGAAGCTGATTGAGACGGCAAACGCTCCGATCTTCGGTGTCGACACGCAGGGACGAGTCGTGATCTTCAACTCGAAGGCCGCACAGACAAGTGAGTATCTACCAGATGAAGTAATGGGCACCGATCTCGTCGAGACGCTGATCTCCGAGGAGTACCGAGACGCTGTCGCTGCCGTTTTCGAGAAAGCATACCAAGGCATAGAGACTGCGAACTTCGAGTTTCCACTCGTCACCAAGTCCGGGCGAAAGGTCAAGATCCTGCTCAATGCAACACCTCGCTACGATCATACCGGTAAGTTGTCTGGCGTCGTTGGCATCGGCCAAGACATCACGGAGCGCATCGCCCAGGAACAAGAGTACACGCGGTTGATCGACACGGCAAACGCACCGATCTTCGGCGTCGATTCGGACGGCCGGGTCAACATTTGGAACCGGAAGGCCGCCGACATCATGCAGTACGACAACGACGAAGTGTTGGGCAAGGACCTGGTGGAGGAATTCATCTCGGAAGGGTACCGCGACGCAGTG